>PITA01015878.1:0-42078 GCA_004023965.1 Spilogale gracilis
ATGGGGAATGAATCTTGAAACACTGGGAAAAAAAATTTAGTAACAATAAAAAAAAAAAAAATCTTAAAAAAAGAAGAGGGGGCAAAATGCCTTTTTTTTTTAATGTGCATTTTTTAAAAAAGATTTTATTTATTTATTTGACAGAGAGAAACACAGCTAGAGAGGGGACACAAGCAGGGAGAGTGAGAGAGGGAGAAGCAGGCTTCCCGCCGAGTAGGGAGCCCAGTGTGGGGCTTGATCCCGGGCCCCCGGGATCATGACCTGAGCCGAAGGCAGTCGCTTAACCAACTGAGCCACCCAGGCGTCCCTCTTTTATTTTTTTTTAAAGATTTTATTTATTTATTTGACAGAGAGATCATAAATAGGCAGAGAGGGCAGAGAGGCAGGGCGAGAGAGAGAGAGAGAGAGAGAGAGAGAGAGAGAGAGAGGAGGAAGCAGACTCCCCGCTGAGCAGAGAACCTGACACGGGCCTGAGATCATGGCCTGAGCCAAAGGCAGAGGCTTCAACCCACTGAGCCACCCAGGCACCCAAAATGCTTTTTTTCTAATAGATCAGGTTTATTACCAAAGGGAGCCTTTTATTATCCAAATATCTAAAATATCTAAATATCTAAATTATTAGATCTGTGTTTACAATTTATGTTGTGTATCATTTTGTTTGAAATAACTGCTTTTTTTTCTCTTAAATTTATAGGCATGCAAAAAGCGAAGGAAAGATGATGACAGATCTTCCTGCAAAACGATTACAAAATACTTATCACCAATAGGGAAGACTGGAGACAGTGCTTTCTCTCCACCAAAATCCAGTAATATTCTGGATTATTTTAGAAAGACTTCCCCCACAAATGAAAAGCCACTATCAGTAAAAGAGTGCAAGATAAAGTCATCTGCACCATTGCCCACTAACAGGGGCAAAGAATGTAAACCACCTTTGGAAATGTTCTCAAATCTAGAGTTTAAGAAGAGAGGAAAGAGAGTTAATTTATCTCATCGACTAAATAATGTTAAAACTGAAAATGAATCTCCAATTAAAATTAGCAGTGATGATAGCAAAGAAGACTCTAGTCTAAATCATGATTTTGTAGAAAGTAGTACTTCTGTTTTACTCTACAAGAAACGTGTAGAGGTACTTTCAGAAAGTATTCAAGATAAAAAACAGTCAAGGACTATGACTTCCATAAAGAGCTCTAAGAAAGTGAATCCTAAACAAAGAATCACAAAAAATGATTGCAAAAAAATGAGAAAAAGGAAGCACAGGGATATAATAGATTTATCTGAAAGCTTACCATTGGCTGAGGAGCTCCATGTCCATCAAGAAGATGGTAAAGACAGGAAACAGATAACACCTTCCCTAACTAATGAGATGGAGAGTACTGCAGATGATGTGGACTCCAGAGGTGATAGAGCTGGAACAGCCCTCTTACATGATAGTACAATTACTGTCTCTTACGAGGAATTTTTAAGAAGTCACAAGGAAAATAAAGCAGAACACGTACCAGACTCTACAATGTCAGTTTGTATTCCCTCTGAAACTGTTGAAGATCTGGTCAGAAGTGGTTATATAACTGACCCAGAAGCCTGTGACATTTCCCAACATGGACGCTATAAGACAGTTACTGTTCTGGCACAAGTTCACCCTGTTCCCCCCAGGAAGAAAAGGAAGATACCCTCCATTTTCTTGAAACAGAAGCAGTTGGAAATGGAAACTAGTTTGTCTGATCCTGAGAATGAACAGACCGTTCAGAAAAGAAAATCGAACGTCGTCATACAGGAGGAAGAGTTGGAATTGGCGGTGTTGGAAGCCGGAAGTGCCGAGGCTGTGAGACCAAAATGCACTCTAGAAGAAAGACAACAGTTCATGAAAGCATTTAGGCAGCCTGCAGCCGATGCACTTAAAAATGGAGTCAGGAAGTCTTCTGAGAAGCAGAAAGAGCTCAATGAAAAGTCTTTAAATGAGGAAGGAAGAGACAGTAATTCTAAAAAAATCACAGAAAACCCTAACATTCAAGTGGTTTCGCATTATGGCAATTCACCATCACACATTGAGAAAGGAAGTTTTCCTAATGAGAAAAATAAAAAGCTGAAGAAAAAGGATAAGAAAATGTTACATACTGGTACTACAGGTGAAAATAGACAGGGAACTATTCAAAAGAAAGCAGCAACTTTTTCCTTTAGAGAGAAACAGAATCGAAATAGACTTAGAATGAGTTTAAGACAAAAGAAAGCAGAAGTTTTCAAAAACAGCACATTATTTAACAGTGAAAGGCTTATTTGTAAAGATTTAGCAAATGATGACCTAAAGATTTCCTCTCCGTGTAACAAGAAGTCTTTGAGAAAAACCAGCATGCCAATTAGGGATAAGGTTATAGATTCTAAAGCTGAATCTGAAGACAGTTTGGTAAATGTTTCCACACCCAAGCCAACCAGAAAGTCTGTAAGAGCCAGCAGCACACTTACTACCATAGTCATTGGTGGTACTGATTCTGAAGATGGTAGTCCAGCAAAGGCGTCCACTCCAAAAGCAGCCAACTTACCAGAAAAGCACAGTTTATATACAGCAGAATTAATAACAGTACCTTCTGACTCAGAGAGCCCTATTAGGTACAGTTTAGTTCTTGTTTTGAAGTTCTGAGTAGTCTGCATTTATTATCACCTGGGAAGGAAAATACTTAAAGTGTTTGAGACTACTATTTTTTCCTAGAGCACAGCTAATTATTCAAAGAAAGAAAATAGGGGTACCTGGGTGGCTCAGTCATTGGGCGTCTGCCTTTGGCTCCGGTAATGGTCCCAGAGTTCCAGGATCAAGCCATGCATCAGGCTCCTGGCTCAATGGGAAGCCTGCTTCTCCCTCTCTCACTCTCTCTGTTTGTGTACCCTCTCTAGCTGTGTTTCTCTCTGTCAAATAAATAAATTAAAAAAAAAAATCTTTAAAAGAAACATAACAGTTCCAGGGGCGCCTGGGTGGCTCAGTTGGTTAAGCGACTGCCTTCAGCTCAGGTCATGATCCTGGGGACCCGGGATCGAGTCCCACATCAGGCTCCCTGCTCTGCAGGAGGCCTGCTTCTCCCTCTCTCACTCCCCCTGCTTGTGTTCCCTCTCTAGCTGTGTTTCTCTCTGTCAAATAAATAAAATCTTTAAAAAAAAAAAAAAAGAAACATAACAGTTCCAGAAATGCTGTTTATTTTCCACTTTTAATTTAAAGTCAGTAATGATTTCAGAAGAATTCTAGGTGTATTTTAGATGAGTTCAAACTCTTATTACAGTTGCTAATTCCCTAGAGAAATATTTTTCAAATATGAATTCTAGAGGCACCTGGATGGCTCAGTGGGTTAAGCATCTGCCTTCGGCTCAGGTTGTGATCCCAGGGTCCTGGGATTGAGTGAGCCCCACGTCAGGGTCCCCACTCAGCAGGAAGTCTGCTTCTCTTTCTCTGCTGCTTCCCCTGGTTGTGTGCACTCTCTCTGTCAAATAAAATCTTTTTATTTACTATTTTTAAAAAAGATTTTATTTATTTATTTGACAGAGAGCGAGAGAGGGAACATAAACAGAGAGTGTGGGAGAAGCAAGCCTCCCGCCAAGGAGGGAGCCCAGTGCAGGGCCACAACCCAAGCTGAATGCAGCTGCCGAACGACTAAGCCACCCGGGTATCCTTTCAAGTAAAATCTTAAAAAAAAAAAAAAAAAATTCTGTGTGTCTAACAAACATGAGATTAAAAATAAGTAAGAGTTTTAATTCTTGGGTCAACTGAGCCATATACTATGAGGTATATACTTGCATGCTGGTTTTGGTCAGTGGGAGAGTGATCTTAGGAGATAATATCCTGTAAAGCTTATGATTTCTAAAAGGAAACATTTTCTATTTTCTGGGAGTTTAAGTTTGGCTTACTTTTTTAAAAATAAGATTTTATATATTTATTTGACAGAAACATAGCTAGAGAGGGAATACAAGGAGGGGGAGTGGGAAAGGGAGAAGCAGGCCTCTGTGGAGCAGGGAGCCCGATGCGGGGCTCTATCCTGGCACTCTGGGATCATAACCTGAGCCGAAGGCAGACGCCTAAGGACTGAGCCTCCCGGGCGCTCCCAAGTTTGGCTTACTTTCAATCAGTAATTTGACTCTAACTGGGAGTGATTATTTTTAAGAACTGTCTAGAAATTGAAGCCTTAGTTGATTCTACTCTATATTTAATTGAAATTCTTACACATAATCACGAAAATGCTTCTGATTGCCTTTTTCTCCCCCCAGAATGAAATTCACCAGAATTAGTACTCCTAAGAAATCTAAGAAAAGATCTAAGAGAAGATGTGAGAAAACTGAAGCAACTGATAGAGATTTTACTTCTCAGACTAGAAAGGTAATTGAAATCTCTGGGGGTTGGATAAGTGGTATTCTGTTTCCTAAAGCAACACCTCCTATTAGAAGTGGTATGCTAAAAGAAGATACACATATTTTATAAATTGGTTTTGTTAACTATGGCCGTATACTATTACTCACTATTATTCTATTCTCTGGTTAGTTTATTAAGCTGTCAACATATCTTACTGTGAGATGAAAGCAATTGGTAAGGACAGTATAATTTACTTAGAAAAAATTTTCTTTGAGACGCCTGATTGGCTTAGTCATTTAAGCATTTGACCCTGGATTTCGTCTCAGGTCATGATCTCAATATTGTGAGACCCTGCACCAAGCTCCACACTCAGCCCTGAGTCAGCTTGTTCCTCTCCCTCTGAGCCTCCTCGTGCTTACGTGTATTTGCGCGCGCGCTCGCTCTCTCTCTCTCTCTCTCTCAAATAAATAAATAAATAATCTTTAAAAAAATGAAAAGGAAAAGGTTTTTTTAGTAAGAGTTACATCTGATCATTTTCCTTCAGGCTGCTTCTAGGTCATGATTGAATTTTTGGTTTATTTCTATAGATCAGAGGCTAAAAAGTGGGGTCTGTAACTCTGGTACAGGTCCAGAACGCCTGGGACTGTTGACATTTTGGGTTGGATAATTCTTACAGGGGGCCGATTGTGCATTGTAGGATGTTTAGCAAGAAGGCAGGCCTCTACCCATGAGATGCCAGTAGCTCTCCAGCTTCCCTGGATATGACAACCAAGAATGTCTCCACCCATTACAAATATCCCTGGGAGGGAAAGAAATCCACCCCCACCCCCCACCCCGCTCCATTGGAAACCACTACCCTCAAGGGAGTGGTAGGATATGTAAGAATAATTTAGCTGCTTTTACAAACTAATCTGCTTTTCTCCATTATCAGAGAACTGAATTGTCTCCAGGCTGAGTAGGTACAGGTATGTGTCTTGAAAAGCCCCCAATGTAGATTGTGACATAATCCTTGGGTGAATAACCACTGCGACAGAAGGTTGCATCTCTTCTGTTGTTATTTAACAGCTATCATGTTTTTTGACTGTGTATCACATTCCAGGCACTATGCTAAGTACTTACCATTAATCTCATAAAGTAAATATTTAACTCTGTTTTGAAGGACAGAGGAGGCAAAGGAGTTGAGAACATTTTTAAGAGTAGTCCAAGTGGCGTGCTATGGGATCCAAGCTGCGTGGTTGGAGTAGAGGCTGATAAACAGGGAGAAAGTAGTGAGTGCTATCATGAGAGGTTTCCTTTTTTTTTTTTTTTTTTTTTTTTGAAGATTTTATTTATTTGACAGAGAGAAACACAGCCAGAGAGGGAACACAAGCAAGGGGAGTGAGAGAGGGAGAAGCAGGCTTCCTGCTGAGCAGGGAGTCCGAAGTGGGACTTGATCCTGGGTCTCCGGGATCATGACTTGAGCTGAAGGCAGTCGCTTAACCAACTGAGCCACCCAGGCGCCCCTGGTTTTTGTTTTTTTATAAACATGAACTTCTTAGAATTTTTCTCAGAAAAACATAACAGGGACACCTGGGTGGCTCAGTCAGTTAAGCGTCCGATTCTTGATTTTTGGCTCAGATCATGATCTTAAGGTTGAGAGATTAAGCCCCTGATGGGGCTCTGTGCGAAACATGAAGTCTGCCCAAAATTCTCTCTCACTGTCCCTTTCCCCTCCACCACCTAGCAGTCACTTGGGCTCTCTCAAATAAATAAATAAAGTCTTTTTTAAAAAATAACTATTATGGGGCGCCTGGGTGGCTCAGTTGGTTAAGCGACTGCCTTCGGCTCAGGTCATGATCCCGGAGACTCAGGATCGAGTCCCACATCAGGCTCCCTGCTCGGCATGAAGCCTGCTTCTTCCTCTCTCACTCCCCCTGCTTGTGTTCCCTCTCTGGCTGTGTTTCTCTCTGTAAAATAAATAAAATCTTTAAAAAAAAAAAAACAACTATTAGAAAAAAACAGCTTTTAAGAAATAACAAAATTACTTGCCTTACTTGCCAAAATGTGTATGTGTATGGTTTTTCCCCCAACCTTCATGAAAACATATCTTTTTGTGTAACAGTTAGTTTCAATAATTGAGTTGTTAATTTAAATTTAGGTCAATTATTTTGTAAAAATTTATAAGATTCCATCAGCCGGCTTGAAATTTTGCTAAGAGAACAACAAATCTATTGGTCTACTGTACAGAAGCAAATCTTTATATTTTCCTTGTCTTCTTACATATATTTTGAACATCCATGCCTCTGCTTTTCAGTGGTTTTTAAGAAACAGCAAACATTTGGGGCGCCTGGGTGGCTCAGTTGGTTAAGCGACTGCTTTTGGCTCAGGTCATGATCCTGGAGACCCGGGATCGAGCCTCATATCCGGCTTCCTGTTTGGTGGGAAGCCTGCTTCTCCCTCTCTCACTCCCTCTGCTTGTGTTCCCTCTCTAGCTGTGTTTCTCTCTGTCAAATAAATAAATAAAATCTTAAAAAAAAAAAAAAAAGAAAGAAACAGCAAACATTAAAAAAAAAAGACGTGTATAAAATTATAAATGAGGACTTTTCATCTTCTACTCTCTAGGGGTAACCCACTTTATTTATTTTTAAAGGTTTTGTTTATTTATTATTTATTAGAGGGAGATTATTTATTATTATTATTATTTATTTATTAGAGGGAGAGTGTGAGTGAGCTTGAGCCAGGGGAGGAGCACAGGGAGAGGGACAAGCAGACAGAGCTGAATGCAGAGCCTGACTTGGGACTGTCTCATGACTCTGAGGTCATGACCTGAGTGGAAAGCAAGAGTCGGTTGCTTAACTGACTGAGCCACCCAGGGATGCCCCAAGGGGTGATCCACTTTTCTGGTTATGTTTGTCCTTTTAGACTTTTTTTCTATGATTGAATAGATATATGTTACTTTTGAAAGAGATCTTATAGGGGTGCCTGGGTGGCTCAGTCGTTAAGCGTTTGCCTTTGGCTCAGGTCATGATCCCAGGATCCTGGGATCAAGCCCGCATCGGGGTCCCTGCTCAGCAGGAAGCCTGCTTCTCCCTCTCCCACTCCCCCTGCTTGTGTTCCCTCTCTCACTGTGTCTCTGTCAAGTAAATAAATAAAATCTTTAAAAAGAGAGAGAGAAATCATATAATGTAAACTATTGTGCTGCTGGCTTGCTGGTTATTTATTGTATTTTGGAGCCCAGCATGGAGCCCAGTGTGGGGCTTGAACTCATGACGCTGAGATCAAGACCTGAGCTGAGATCAAGAGTCAGACGCTTAATCTACTGAGCCATCCAGGTGCCCCTGGATGTTTTTAATCTAAACATAGAAGTCTGTAGAACTAAGAATATGGGAAGCATGTTGTTTGGAAGATGATATTTAACTGCACAAGATCACTTAGTACATCAATGGCAAAGTCAGGTCTAAAGGCCAGACTTTATTCTTATCTAGTGCTCTTTTCCATATGTAATACTTTTCCAGTCTCTCTCCAATGGATTCACCTTAAAGATGACTAAAATCAAAGAACAGTTGCCATGAAGATGTGGGGAAATAACCAACAATTCTTTCTTAACCATGTGGACATCTAATACAGACATCTCTCTGGGTGTTTTTCACAAATGCAATTATATTTAGCTGAATAAATTTCCACTTAGAAATAAAAGCAAATCAAATATAACTGGACACGTTGTTATTTAATTTCCTTGCTAAGATTGGAGTAACTATTTCTTTTTTTTTTTTTTTTTTTTTTTAAAGATTTTATTTATTTGACAGACAGAAACACAGCCAGAGAGGGAACACAAGCAGGGGGAGTGAGAGAGGGAGAAGCAGGCTTCCCGCTGAGCAGGGAGCCCGATGTGGGACTCGATCCCGGGTCTCCGGGATCATGACCTGAGCCGAAGGCAGTTGCTTAACCAACTGAGCCACCCAGGCGCCCCTGGAGTAACTATTTCTTTGTTTTTTATTTAATATGATTTGTGATTAAAGTTTTCTATTGTATATATATTTTTAATGGACTTTAGATTTTTTTTTTTTAAGGACTTTATTTATTTCACAGAGACAGAGGTCACAAGTAGGCAGAGAGGCAGGCAGAGAGAGAGAGGAGGAAACAGGCTCCCTGCTGAGCAGAGAGCCCGATGTGGGCCTCAATCCCAGGACCCTGAGATCATGACCTGAGCTGAAGGCAGAGGCTTTAACCTTCTGAGCCACCCAGGCACCCTGGACTTTAAATTTTAAAACAGCTTTAGCTTCACAGCAAAGCTGAGTGGAAGATACGAAGATTTCCCATGTACCTCCTGTATAGCCTCCCACATTGTCAATATGAGAGTAGTACATTTGTTACAACTGATGAACCTGCATTGACAGATCATTATTACCCAGAGTCTATAGTTTACTTTAGGGTTCACTCTTGATCTTGTATATTCTGTGGGTTTAGATGTATTGTGGCACATATCCACTATTGTAGTATCATACATATAGTATCGTATCACTGCCTTAAAATTCCTCTGTGCTGTGCCTGGTC
Source organism: Spilogale gracilis (assembly GCA_004023965.1). Classification (NCBI taxonomy): domain Eukaryota; kingdom Metazoa; phylum Chordata; class Mammalia; order Carnivora; family Mephitidae; genus Spilogale; species Spilogale gracilis. Next base: position 8,858 of record PITA01015878.1, read on the forward strand.
ATCCCTTCCTCCCCACCTAACTCCTGGCTACCACTGACCTTTTTTACTGTCTACAAAGTTTTGCCTTTTCTAATTTTTTTTTTATCATTAAATATAAAGTGTTTACCTACCTACATTAATATTTCATATTTTTTTGTTTAGGTGAGCAGTGCTTTCAAAAATGTATCTAAAGCAAAACAGTTGGTTGAGAAAGCAAAAGCTTTACACATTAGTAGGTCAAAGGCTAATGAAGAAACAGCGACACCCTTGAGACGTTCATCTAGACATCAGTCGCTTCCTGAAAGGAAGCAGTTGTCAGAAACAGAAGTAAGTATTAGAAATATTTATTGGGATGAGTTCTGTCCTATTCTGCTGCTTGGAGCGGGAGAAGGAAACCATTATAAAGTTATAGGGTAGAATTGTAAGATACCCTTGAGGGTGGTAGAAAGAATATCATTTTTGGTTCTGTTTTAGAAGCTTTTGGTTCTTTTGCCTGCAGGATACAGTCTGAATCCTTACCAAGTCATTCGCGATCCTTTACACGCTGAATTAGCTCTTCCCTTTCCTCAAAACAACCACCTTCCTCATACACACAGTTTGCTCTAATCACACTAAATTATTCATTTCTCCCAAAATGGTCCAATTTTTACTTTTTTCACTTTGTAGTCTTGGCTTGCAGTGCCTGTCCAGAGTACTCTCTTCTACTTGAGGAATTCCTGCTCAAACGTTAAGTCCTACTAAATGCTAACTCTTCCTCTTTTTTTTTAAACCAGCTTTATTCTAGAGATAGAAGAAACATACCGTACAATTCACTATTTAAAATGTGCAATTCATTGGCTTTTAATATAGTCACAGAGTTGTGCATCCATGGCCACAATTTTAGAACATTTCATTACCCCAAAAAGAACCCCCATTCCCCTTAACTCTCACTTCCTAATCTCTCCTCCCCCAGCTGTAGCCAACCACTAATCTACTTCCTGTCTCTATAGATTTGACTATTCTGGACATTTTGTATAAATGGTATCATACAAACAGTGTATGGCCCTTGGTGTCTGGCCTCTTTCACTCATAATGTTCTCAAGTTTCTTCCATGTTAGAGCATCAGTATTTCGTATCTTTTTATTGCCAAATAATACCCCATTGTATGGATAGATCACATTTTATTTACCCATTCATCAGTTGATGGACATTTGGGTTGTTTCCACTTTTTGGCTGTTAGGAATAATGCCTCCTCTTGAAAGCTTTGCTGATGACTTCAGGACGAGTAATTTTCTTCTGTGTATGTACTTTTGTAGTTTTTTTTTGTATTTTGGTTAATATTGTTCTCACCATACTGTTTTATAACGGAACTACCTACTTATAGATTAGCTCTCCCTCTGTTCCCTAAGCTGTGGTGTAGCCTTGAAGCCAACTCTTGTTTCATCTCTCTGTGTACTCTCAGTGCCTGCTGTATTGCCTGACATCCAGTAGATGTTCAATAAATATATGCTGACCACATGAAAATGTATCAGACAGTCTGATACATTTATAGGATGCGTGGCTTTCAGAGAATATACCTAAAATTTGTATAGCTTGGTCATATTGTTTCTTTTGTCTGGGATAAAGTTTGTTGGTTGCTTCTTTAAAAAAGAGGACCATGGTCATAATAAATCCACTCTTTGATATGTGAACTTGTATGATGTGGTATAGACTATTGTCCTATATGTTTTCTGTATTAGGTAGTCTCTGATGGAGAGAGGTATGGAGCTGCGAATGTCATTCTCTTACCTATGGCTTCTAGCATCGTAATCCTCCTGATATTTTAAAACATAATTGTATGACATATTTTTAAAATATTTTTCTTATTCTGTCTTAGGATTCTGTAATAATAATCGATTCAGATTGTACTTTAAAGCATCCTGAGAAAAATCAGAAGAAACTTCAGTGTCTGAATGATGTGCTAGGAAAAAAACTAAACAAAACTCCTAAAAATGTACCTGGTAATCAAATTTGATAATGCTTATGATGGACATTAGAATGTTTTGAAGGGATTATATTGCTCTGAATGCTGTCATTTTAATTCCTTGTCTTCTATGGTGTAAACTTTTAATTATATTAAGTATTTCTATCTATCTGTTTAGCCTCAGTTAAGTTTAGAGGCTCCTAAATTTGATGGATCATCAAAATCATCAGAGTAAATTTAAAAATTTCTTAAATATTTAGGTCCTTCCCTAGGCATATTGACTAAGAATCTTTGGTGGTGGGTTATGAGACTCTTTAGTTAAAAAGTTGCCAGGAGATTCTGATAATGATATTGGGAGACCAGTTCATTGTATAGAAATTTTTTAAATTAAAAAGTCAGTTTTTTTTAAGGTTAAAAAAGTAAAAAGGTTTAATTTTTTTTAATTTAAGAAAGTAAAGATATAATTTGAAAGTAGCTGGAGGTAAGTAGAGATGGTAAACATTGACACTAACCTAAGTATTTATTTTTCTAAGGGAAAATGAAAGTTGCTCCTTTATTTCTTACCAGAAAGACTCAAAAAACAGCGGGTCCTGTTCTTGGTTTTGATGAAAGCAGGTCAGTCCAATACAAATTTTTAAATGCCAAACTACCTTACGGAATGTTTTTTGTATTTTTTTCCTTTAGTTTGATGAGAAAGCATATATATTATCATTTGCAGCTTTAATAAATTCAGTTTTGAAGATGACAATATTAACAGTGCTCCAACTACAATTTGAAGATGAGACATTTTGTGGCCCATCTCTAGATGAAACAGGGGAAAAATAAACCAAAAGCACCAAAGAGCTGATTATGAACTTACTCAGTAAACATTTAAATACCTGTTATGGGGTGTGTGGCAGTTGGAGGAGTGTGGGACTCCTTGATCTCGAGGTCATGAGTTTGAGCCCCACATTGGGGGTAGAGATTACATTAAAAAATAAATAAAAATAAATGAATAAAATAAAATCTTTAAATTCCTGCTATGTACCAGGCGGTGGATTTGGCATTTAAGAACATTATGGGGAACAAAACAAGACCCATTCTCTGTCCTCATGAGGCTTATACTCTAGAAGAAAGATAATCTATGATTAAACATTAATTGGGCCAACAAATGAAAAATTGCAGTTGTACTAAGGAGAGGTACCAAGTTCTATTAAAGTTTATGTCAAGTGCCTTTGGTCTGGTCAAGCAAGGCTTTGCTGAGGAAATGTCACCTGAACTGAAGGATGAGCAGGAGTTCATCAAGTGGAACAGTGCTCTAACCAGAGGGAACAGTCTGTAGAGTCCCTGTAGCTGGAAAGAGCATGGCAAGTAGAGAAGGCTGAAAGAATGCTGGTGTGACTTGGGCAGAAAGAGCAGAAGAGAGAAATGTAGATGAGAGATGTAGGTGAGAGAAATGTAGGATTAAGCTGGAGAGATGGAGGCCAGCCCCATAGCACCTTTGGACCATGTGCAAGAATTTTGTCATTAGGTCATTATGCCGTGGGCAATAAGAAGCAGTCAGAGGGTTTTAAACACAAGTCTGGATGTTAAACATTTGGAATTTGGGGAAGTTTATTCTGACTGCTGGATCAATTTGCTGTAAATCAAAATCCATAATGATTAATTAGATCTTGGGGCCGACGGTAGGAAAGAGGAAGGTATAAGGATGACACTTAAGTTCTGGTATCCCTGTGCTAGTGGACAGCATGATGGCAGAAGACCAGGTTTAGGAACATCATGTTTAGGTTATTTTTTCCTCTTTCACTTTTATTGAGGTATGATTACATATTGTTAAAGGCACAAATCTTTTTTGTATTGAAGTATAATGATGTACAATATCCTGTTAGTTTGAGATGTACATAAATAGTGATTCGATATTTTTATATGTTACAAAAAGATCCTCATGATAAGTCTAGTTACCATCTGTCACTGTTCAGAAAATCGCTATAGTTGATTGATTGTACTCCCTATGCTGTACATTTTATCCCTGTGGCTTAACTGTTTTATGAATGGAAGTTTGTACCTACTAATCTCCTTCCCCTATTTCGTCTGCCTCCTCCCCTTCCCCACTCTGGTAGCTCATGCTTTGTTGCCTGTGTCATGAGTCCATTTGTGTTTTTTTCATTTGTTAAATGCATCGTTCTTAAGCATAACGGTTTTTGTAAGTACATTAAATCAAGATTTACCATATTTCTTTTACTCCTGAAAGGTTACTCCTTTTCTGTTATTCCCAGCCCACCACAAGAAAAGGTTACCACTGCTCTGATTTCATCACCATTGATTAGTTTGATTTCTGTTACCAGGGATTAGTTTTTTTTGTTTGGTTTTGTCTTGTTTTTAAGATTTTATTTATTTATTTGACAGAGAGAAGCACAGCTAGAGAGGGAACATAAGTAGGGGGAGTGAGAGAGGGAGAAGCAGGCTTCCTGCCGAGCAGGAGCCCAGTGCAGGCTTGATCCCAGGATCCTGGGATCATGACCTGAGCCAAAGGCAGATGCTTAATGACTGAGCCACCCAGGTGCCTCTCTGATTTGTTTTCTGGTGATATAGATTTGTTTGCCTTTTCTAGAACTTCATAGAAATGAAATCATATAGGAGGTACACTTTTGTCTCTGGCTTCTTTCAGTCAAGGTAATGTATCAATAGTCTGTTCTTTTTTATTGCTGAATAGTATTCCTTATATGAATATTCCACAGTTTGTTTATCCATTCTTTTATTGATGGCCATTTGGGTTGTTTCCAGTATTTGGCTATGCTTAATTAGGCTGACTACTGTGAACATTCCATACACACGTGTAGACAGTGTCCTCATTTCTCTTCAGTAAATACCTAGAGATAGAATTGCTCTGTCACTAGGTGGGTGTATGATTAACATGATAAAAATCTGCCAAGCTATTTTTCCACATGGTTGTTCCATTTTACACTCCCGCTGGCAGTATATGAGGGTTCCGGTTGCAAACACTTGGCATTATCAGACTTTTTAATTTTAGCCATTCTAATAGGTTTCTAGTGGTCTATTTTTTTTTATTCTTTTACCTTTTATTATTATTTTTAATTGATTAGTTAAATTTTTAAACCTTATTGAGGTATAATTTACATACAGTCACCTGTCTTGAAAGCACATAACTTGGGGTGCCTGGGTGGCTCAGTTGGTTAAGCAGCTGCCTTCGACTCAGGTCATGATACTGGAGCCCAGGATTGAGTCCCACATCCGGCTCCCTGCTCGGCGGGGTCTGCTTCTCTCTCTGACTTTGCCCCTCTAATGTTCTCTCTCTCTCTCACATTCTCTCTCTCAAATAAATAACTAAAATCTTTAAAAACAAAAAAAAAGCATATAACTTGGTGAGCTTTGTCAGTTGGATACGTGGTAAACGCACCACTCCTGCCATTCAGATACAGATTTATTTCCATTGCCCTCTGAAAGACTACTTGTGCCTTCTAGCAGCCCTCCTTTTAGTCTCTTTTTCTCTATGTTAATTTGCATTTTCTAGAATTCTTTATTAGTGTAATCATATATACTCTTTTTCACCTGGCCTCTTTCATTCAGCATGCTGATTTTGAGATTCATGTCCTCAAATGCAGTCGACTCCTGAACAACATGGCTCAAATGGCACAGGCCCCCTTACATGGATGTTTTACATTATGGTGCTGTAAAAATATATTTTCCGTAGGACTTTCCTACTATTTTTGTCTCTAACTTCCTTTATTGTAAAGAATATATTGTAAAGTATAATACACACAACATAGACTGTATTCATCAGCAATTAATGTTAGTGAGGAAGGCTTCAAGTCAATAGTAAGCTATTATTAGTAGCTAAGTTTTGGGAGAGTCAAACATTACACATGCGTCTTTGTGCAGGGGGTTGGCACCCATAATTCCCACGTTGTTCAAGGGTCAGCTGTATATCAGTAGTTCACTGTTATATCTTTGTTGAGTAATATTCACTGGATGGATACACCACTTGTCTGTCTCTTCACCTGTTGGTGGACATTTGGGTTATTTCCAGTTTTAAGCTATTGTGAATGAAGATGTTAGGAACATTCATGTAGAAGTCTGTTGGGATTTTGCTGATAATTATTTTAAATTGTGAGTGAATTGATAACTTAGTAATGTTAAATTTTCTGATCCAAGAACGTGGTATGTATTTCTATTTGAGTTTTTAATTTGTTGTTCTCAATGTAGAGGTTTTATACATGTTGTGTTAAATTTATCTCCAAGTATTTCATGTATTTAATATTACTGTAAATGGTATTATTTTCCAATTGTTGATTTCTAGTATATAGAAATACAGGTTTGGTTTTTTTTTAACTTATAGATCCTATAGTCTACCATTTCACCTAATACTGTTATCTTATATGCATTTGCTTTAGCCAGTAGAATTGTTTAAAGGAGGAAATTTTCTGGTTTTGGACTATTTAAGTTTCTTAGAATTATTCTTGTGTTCCTAAATTGGTGTGCTATGAAAGAATTTAAAAAATAATTTATGTTGAAATAACTAAGAATAGTTGCCAGAATACTACAAAGAATTCCATATCTCCTTCACCAAGATTTTCAATTTCCTTGACCGTGTTTATTGAAGTGCACAGACCATAGGTGTTGTAGGATGACACTCAGTCTGGGTCTGTCTACTATTTCCTTGTTACAAGACTCCAGTTCTACATTCTTGTCAGGATTACCACAGAAACAGTGCTCCGCTCTTCTCAGTGCATCACATAAGCAGGCATATGTGATCTTAACCACCTGTGATGCTGACCTTGATCAGCTGGATGTGTTGACATCTGCTAGATCTCTCCACCTGAAATTTACCCTTTTCCTTTGAGACTGATTCATATTTGGGGGAAAGTATTCTTTTTTTAAATTTTATTTTATTTATTTGACAGAGAGAGAGCACAAGTAGGCAGAGAAGCGAGGCAGAGAGAGGAGGAAGCAGGCTCCCTGCTCAAGGAGCCCGATGTGGGTCTCGATCCTAGAACCCTGAGATCATGACCTGAGCCGAAGGCAGAGGCTTTAACCCACTGAGCCACCCAGGTGCCCTGGGGGAATGTATTCTAAAATAATGCCAACGTCTTATTCTTCAGCCGATCTCCATTTATTAGCATTAACAATGATGGCTTTCACCTGGATTAACCACACTGTGATCATTGTCAAATGGTGATTAGCTGTTGTTGATTAGCTGTTGCCATTCTTTTTCTATTGGCTGTTAAGAGAAAGTGCTTTTACATGACTCATTTACCTGTTTTTCATGGTTTCCTATTTTTTTTATAGAGTTGTAATCCATTGATTTTTATTTTGATACTCAGATTATTTCTAGTTTAGTCCTTGGAAGGCTTTCAGCTGGGTTTCTTGTGCCCCTTTGACACATCCCTGTCATTTATTCCGCATTCCTTACTTTCTGGAACGGGAAGGTGTTCCAGGTTCATCTTTGATTTGCCCTGCCCCAGCTCTGTGAATAGCCTTTTCTCCATGAAGCCCTGGTTCCTTTTAGTGGAGGATCTAGAAACCAAGATCTAGGTGCTTATTTTACTCATTGCTCCTAAGGTGCCAATGCTTCTTGACCTTCTTAAAGCTAGGAAATACACACAGACGCACACCTGTGGGTGTCCATGAGTCCCAACTATAAATCTATATAGTACATATTTACAATGTGCATATATAATATGTGTATATTTTATATCACTACCTGTACCTTTCTTCAAGTATACCTTCTGCTATAGGCACATACTCTTTTTTTTTCCCCTGAGACTTTTCCCAAGATTTTTTTCCTAAGATTTTTTCCTCAGATTTTAAGTGATCTTTACACCCAACATGGGGCTCAAACTTACAACCCCGAGATCAAGAGTTGCATACTCTACTGACTGAGCCAGCCAGGCGCCCCAGGCACATTGGCACAGACATACATATTTAGCTACAACTTCACTAATCTTTTCCTCCTCCCCTCCAATTAGCAGCAGAAAAAGGTACATCTCCTCTTTTCTAAGATTAATTCTTCCACTCTGGATTTAGGTGTCATCTTTCCCTCATTTCTCTCAAATAGAAAAGGAAAAGAGAAATGGGAGTTCTTGTAGCCTCTTTTTAATTACCAACCCAAATTTCTGTTTGTAGAGAATATGACAGATTTCACTCTGTATATGAAGGCTAGGAAGGGCAAATAAATTGTGATACCACACTCTCTCCCCTCTACTAATTCAGCATCCCATCACCTCCCTCCCACTGAAGTCAAGACTTTTATGATTAGCAATATGAAGATAAGCCAGGGAAAACTGGGACATCAGTAATAAGGGCCCTAATGTTCTTGCTATTATTTGGGAAACAGTACCACATTAAAAATTCTTGCATTAACTTTTTGAAATATAACACTTATTTTGTATTCTGATTATAATATAAATGTTTGTTTTTTAAAAAAGACAAAAGACTCAAAGATAGCCTCTGTTTACATTTTGGTGGATGTCCTTCAAATCATTTTTCTATATATACTTATTTTTACTTAAGTTCTGACAACTGATAGACTTGTTTTTATGATAAGTAAAAATGAATTTGACCGGCTAACATCACATGTAGCTGATTTTTTCAAATTAAACATGTTTTATAGTTTTGTTTTGAACTGTGTATAACCTTAGCTTTCCTCTTTCAAATCATTTTCTTAAAAGTCAAGATACATCTGAAAAGTCTCAGGATTGTGATATGCAGTTTAAAGCAAAGCGTGACTTCCTAATGAGTGGTTTGCCGGATTTGCTGAAACGACAGATCGCAAAGAAAGCAGCTGCATTAGACGTATACAATGCAGTGAGTACTAGTTTCCAGAGAGTCATCCATGTACAACAAAAAGATGATGGTGAGTTTATTATAATGAAATTTTTTTTTAAAGATTTTATTTATTTGATCTCTGTCAGTAGGCAGAGAGAGAAGGGGAAGCAGGCTTCCTGCTGAGCAGAAAGCTTGATGCGGGGCTTGATCCCAGGACCCTGAGATCATGACCTGAGCCAAAGGCAGAGGCTTAACCCTCTGAGCCACCCAGGTGCCCTTAGCATATGTATTTATAGACGAGGAGATGAGGCAAACACAGAGAGAATCTCTTTTAGAACCTTAAGAGTTATTGCATGTTGGTTTATTAGTATCTGGCATTCTGCTGAGCATTTTGTATGCATAAATAGTTTAATCTCTGTAACAACTCTAGGAGATTGACTATTATAGTTGCCACCCCCCACTTACAGAGGAAGAAACTAAGGTTTAGGATCTTGCCCGTGTTCACCTAGCTAGCAAGTTGCACAGTCTGGATTTGAACCCAGATCTGACTTCAAGATTTAAATTTTATCTATCTATTTATTTATTTAAAGATTTTATTTTTTTTTTTTTTAAGATTTTATTTATTTGACAGAGAGAAACACAGCCAGAGAGGGAACACAAGCAGGGGGAGTGAGAGAGGGAGAAGCAGCCTTCCTGCTGAGCAGGGAGCCCGATGTGGGGCTCGATCCCGGATCTCCAGGATCATGACCTGAGGCGAAGGCAGTCACTTAACCAACTGAGCCACCCAGGCGCCCCAAAGATTTAATTTTTTTAAGGTTTTATTTATTTACAAGAGAGAGAGTGGCAGGGGGACATGAGTGGGAGGGAGGTGCAAAGGAAGAGGGAGAAGCAGGCTCCCCACTGAGCAAGGAGCCTGACACAGGGCTAAATCCCAGGATCCTGAGATCATGACCTGAGCCAAAGGCAGATGCTTACCTGACTGAGCCACTCAGATGCCCCTCAAAGTTTAAATTTTAAAGCAGGATGATAACTGTCACTGAAATTTTTACCCTGAGTAGCAAGGTTGATTTAAAAAGAAAAGAAAGTTTGCTCTTAGTTGGTTATTTTAAACAGTTGGATCACAAAGCTCAGTAATTTTTTAATTGTATTTGTTGGAAGTAAGAATAGGTTCCCTGTGTACTCATTTGAGTTTTGGTATATTTGTGTTAACTATGTAGTTTTCAGGTCTTTTCATGTTTGCATATTTGGCATTTTGATGTATGTGAGTGAAAGTAATTAAGATATTTGTTTTCTGTTTTTCTTCAGGATGCCGTTTGTGGCATTTGAAACCACCCACTTGCTCTCTCTTAACCAAACTTAAAGAACTGAATACTAAAGTGATAGATCTCTCAAAATGTGTTCTTGCTCTTGGTGAATTTTCAACATTGAATTCAAATTCTAAAAGTACTGATTCTGCTGTTGGGGTAAGTACTGTAGAGCTCATCCATTGTAGGGATAAGCTCCCCCTGCTTGTGTTCCCTCTCTAGCTGTGTTTCTCTCTGTAAATAAATACAATCTTTGAAAAAAAATGACAATGTGGGTCTGTTACTGAGCATTTTATTCTTTATTGCAGTTTGTGGAGAGAAGGAAAGATTTGACTGAAGAAGTCAGAAATCTTTTGCTGGAGGAAATTAGGCGGTCAAATCCTGAATTTTCTTTGCAGAAATATTTTTCTTTGCTTCTAAAAAAACGAAGTGAGCACCAGGTGCTTTCTGAGTGTCATCGGAAACAAGGTTAGTGATAATTATTATCACTGACATTAACGTTTTGCTTTGGAAAACATTAAGACTTGGCCATTAACTCTTGCAAGTACAAGAGAGATTATTGCTTATGGTTGGCCAGGAAGTGTTCAACTGAAGTAAAGCATCTTGTTTAGTGCAGTGTTGGCCCCTGCCATTTTCCACAGATGTGAACCCAAAGACAGCTTTAATTACATTAAAATATTAATAGCTCATTTAAGGAAAGCCTTAGATGAGATCGTTTGAATTTATACAGCTTGTACAAAAGGAAGCCTAAATGACAAGATAACCTGCTTGCTTTCTGTGTGCCCCATTTGATTCTTGCCTCTTCATTTTATAGTCATAAGATTATTGGATATTTTGAAGTGACATTAAGATGGTCAGATATTAAAATTTCATTTTGGTTGATTAGTAAGCACATACATTTTTGTGACTTCTGAAATAGAAAGTGCACAACAGGAGCCCGATGTCAATCAAAAAGAAACCAAAAGGAAACGAGTGGAAACAGAATCTCAGAAGTCAAAAAGAAAGAAAGCAAACGAGTATTCACAAAGCCCAAAAAAGATAAACGGGAAACCAGAAGAACTTGACAAACGAAACAACTCCACTGGGATAAAGCTAGACTCCTGTAAAGGCCTTTTTTCTAAAACATCCAGGAAGAAACAAACTGCTTTGAGTGCAACATGTAAAGTAGAAACAGGAGCAGATGAAGATCCGCATGTTCTGATAATGAATGATGGCCAAGAATCTGCCTCAGAAAGATCTCCTTTTCCTGGTAAATTAGATCTTCTCCTGGTCCTGGAACACTTTTGTTTATTTAACCTCTCATTTTCTCTTCTCTTTAATATATGTTCATATAACATTCAAGTGATATATATGTATAAAACAAGAAGTAGAAACTTTACTAATTACAGCTTCAAAGAATACCACATTTAACAAATTGATGTTTGGTCTTTGATTTTTCTGTGCTTCTATAAATACGTGTGCTCTTTTAAAAACTTGGAATTACACTACACCATTTATTTTACATCTGTTTCCACGTGTCTCTGACATGTTCCCATTTAGGTTATCTAGCGTTTTCAAACTATTCTGTTGAATTAATTAATTCATCCAGTTAGGTAGCCTTAGAGTAGGTTTTGATACTTGTATAGCAAATCTATCGTTTTTTTTGAACTATGTTCATGTAACTATACTGCTGAATGAACTATAGATTCTCCTACCCCCCAGATCCCATTAGGGTTTTGATTTTGGATTAGCGTATAGATTAATTTGGAGTGAATTGGCATCTTTACAATATTCAGTCTTCTCAAATGGAAGTGTAGCACATCTTCATTTACCCAGGTTGACTTATAGGACAGTTTAATGTTTTTTTCCCCTCACAGGAGTCAAAGGAATTTGCACTAAAATTACGCTGCCTTTGCTGTTTAGATTATTTCCGGTAGTATAAACAATTTTTCATATTTCCTGTTTTTAGTGATTATTAAAATTTTAAATGTATACGTTTATTTATTTTTTTAATATACTTAATTAAAAAAAAAAATTTCTAACCCCAACATGGGTCTTGAACTCGCAACCTCAATTGAGCCAGTCAAGCACCTCTAAATGTGTACTTTTATGTGTTTTTTTAAAAGATTTTGTTTATTTATTTGTCAGAGAGAGAGAGAGAGCATGCTCTAGAGTACAGGCAGGAGGAATGACAGGCAGAGGGAGAAACAGACTCCCTGCTGAGCAAGGAGCCTGATGCAGGACTCCATTGCAGGACCCTGGATCGTGACCTGAGCCGAAAGCAGATGCTTAACTGACTGAGCCACCCAGGCATCCCTAAATGTGTACTTTTAAACCTTACTATGATGAGACTTTGTGTGGTTAGCCTTTTTTTTTTTTTTTTTTTTTTAAGATTTATTTATTCGAGAGAGAGAGAAACAGCATTCAGGGGGCAGGGGAGTGGGCAGAGGGAGAGGGAGAAGAGCTGACTTCTCTAAGTGCAAAGCCAGACATGGGGCTTGATCCTACTACCCGCAGTTCATGACCCTAAGATCATGACCTGAGCCAAAATCAAGAGTTGGATGCTTAACCAACTGAAACACCCAGCCCCCCTCCTTTTTTTTTAAGTAGTCTCCATGCCCAGTGTGGAGCCCAACTTGGCTTGAACTCACAACCCTGAGATCAAGAGTTGGACGCTTATCTGACTAAGTCACCCAGGCATCCTAGTGGCGGTTAGCTTTTAAGGAGAAAGGGTTTTGATATGAAGAATTTTAGATGTGGGGCGCCTGGGTGGCTCCAGCAGTTAAGCATCTGATTTCAGCCCAGGTCATGATCTCGGTCCTGGGATTAAGCCCAGGGTTGGGCTCCCTGGTCAGCAGGAAGTCTGCTTGTCTCTCTGCGCCTCCCCCCACTCGTGTTCTCTCTCCCTCTCTCTTTCTCAAATAAAAATACTAAAAATTAAAATTCTTGGGGCGCCTGGGTGGCTCAGTTGGTTAGGCGACTGCCTTCGGCTCAGGCTATGATCCTGGAGACCCAGGATCGAGCCCCACATCGGGCTCCCTGCTCGGCGGGAAGCCTGCTTCTCCCTCTCTCACTCCCCCTGCTTGTGTTCCCTCTCTGGCTGTGTTTCTCTCTGTCAAATAAATAAAATCTTTAAAAAAAAAAAAAAAAATTAAAATTCTTTTTAAATGTAAAGTTTGTTTTTTCTTTAAGGATTTTATTTATTTATTTGACAGAGAGAAACACGGTGAGAGAGGGAACACAAGCAGGGGGAGTGAGAGAGGGAGAAGCAGGCTTCCTGCCGAGAAGGGAGCCCAATGTGGGGCTCAATCCCGGATCTCTGGGATCATGACCTGAGCCGAAGGCAGTCGCTCAAGCAACTGAGCTACCTAGGCAACCCTTAAATGTAAAGTTTTTGAAATTGCCCCTTTTTACAAATACTCATTATTTACATGAAACAATACAACAGTAAATGTCTAATAATATATACTTATGTCAAGGACAAATGTTTTAATGTGTATTTTTTGCTTTAGATTCTGGAACTGAAGACATGCTTTGGACAGAAAAGTATCAACCTCAGAACTCCAGTGAACTTATAGGCAATGAGCTAGCTGTAAAAAAGTTACATAGGTTGGTAAAACTTGTAAAAGAATTGAGAAATTGTTTATGAATCTAGTTTTACTATTTAGTTTGTTTTATTTATACTAAAATCTAGAAATTATAAAGTAATACATGGTAAAATTGTAAAAAAAGAAAATTAAGAAAAATGTGAAAAGTAAATATTCCTCTTTTCTCCCATTTCTGCTTTCCAGAGGTACCAACTATTAAAGGTTTCTTGTAAGACCTTACAGAGAAATGTAAGGTTATGCATATATTAGCTCCTTTCTTTTTTTTTAAGATTTTATTTATTTGGAAAAGATACAATGAGAGAGGACACGAGCAGGGGAAGTGGGAGAGGGAGAAACAGGCTTTCTTATTTCTTCCTAACAAATAGGATCATATTACTACTAATTCGGGTCCTAAATCCTTTGTCTATGATTTCCCATCAAAGAAGTTCTGAAAACCAAAAATTACTAACTTTATTATATATTATGGTTTTTATGGATCCCACTTAGTAGGAGTTCGTACATTTTTTAAAATAGAAATATTGGGGCGCCTGGGTGGCTCAGTTGGTTAAGCGACTGCCTTCGGCTCAGGTCATGATTTCGGAGACCTGGGATCGAGTCCCACATCGGGCTCCCTGCTCTGCGGGAGGCCTGCTTCTCCCTCTCTCACTCCCCCTGCTTGTGTTTCTCTCTGTCAAATAAATAAAATCTTTAAATAAATAATTAAATAAATAAATAATAAAATAAAATAGAAATATTAAGTGATTGTGGATGTAATGCCATGGACCCCAAAAGGTGTTGGGTTATATGTGATATCTGTACCAAATTACTTTTCTTTTTTTTTTTTTAAAGATTTTATTCATTTATCTGAGAGAGAGAGAGACACGGTGAGCGAGGGAACACAAGCAGGTCGAGTGGGAGAGGGAGAAGCAGGCTTCCCACCGAGCAGGGAGCCCAATGCAGGACTCGATCCTGGAACTCTGGGATCATGACCTGAGCCGAAGGCAGATGCTTAACGACTGAGCCACCCAGGCACCCTCAAATTATTTTTCTAATACTAAAAACTTTTGAATTCTAAAACTCACCTGGTCCAAAGGATTTCATATAAGAAACAGGGACCCATAATAACAGTTAGCACTTTTAACCTAGCACTATTCTAAGTACTTACATTGTTCCTAACTCATTTAATCCTTAAAACTATATATACTATGAGGGTAAATACTGTTGTCCTTACCTTATAGATGAGGAATGGGCCTACAGATATTGAATTTTTTTGTCCAGAGTTACACAGCTCAGAAGTAGTGGAGCTGGAACTCAAATGTGGGCACTGTGGCTCCAAACTAGAACTTCATCTTTCTGCTTCTACTTAGCACCGTGTATTAGACATCTTTCATGTCTTCACGTGGTCTCCTCGGTTCTTTATAGCTGCTCTGTACTGGTTTCTTAGGTAACGGTTGTGTGTGTATCTTTTCTCCTACTGAGGTACTTTTTGTTTTTTCCATTTGGAAGCTAATATGAACAATGTTGCAGTAAATAACTTTGCTCATGTAGTCAGTCTTGTATGTTTTGGTAAAAATTACTTCATTTAAAAATATTCATGCCCATATAAAACTATTTTACTATTCAGTTAATTCAAAGAGATATAGCTCTATTCTGGGAATTATTAACATACATTTTCTTATGGCAGTTGGTTGAAAGACTGGAAGAGAAGAGCTGAATTGGAAGAAAGACAAAACCTGAAGGGAAAAAAAGATGAGAAGCAGGAAGGTATTTTGAGTCACTTTCTTCATTTTTCTGGACATTTTGAGTTAGATTATCCAAATGTTTATATAAAATTTCTTAACTGGTATTTCATACTTAATTTGTTAGTTTTTGTAAATTAGAGTTTCAGCATTTACTGGCAAGAAGTTTGTAAGGTTTGATCATTGGGTTTCGTGAGATAGAATTGCTGCCTGAGAAATTATCCAGTTGATAATTTGCATTTAAATCGTTTTTCAGCTCTGTCGGATAGCATAGATTTTAAAGCCAGTTCAGATGATGAAGAGCCTCGCCTTTGCAATACTGTTCTTATAACAGGGCCGACGGGAGTGGGAAAAACTGCTGCGGTGTATGCTTGTGCTCAGGAGCTTGGATTCAAGGTTAGTAAGAGCTACACTGGGAGAAAGTTAATGTAGTAGTTACACCTGAATTAAGGGAAAACCAACAATTCTGCCTTGCTTTCGTGTATTCTTTTAGATATTTGAAGTCAATGCCTCTTCTCAGCGCAGTGGTCGACAAATTTTATCTCAACTGAAAGAAGCTACTCAGTCCCATCAAGTGGACAAGCAAGGTGTGAACTCTCAAAAGCCTTGTTTTTTTAATAGCTACAACCTAGGCAAGTCACCAAGTAAGTAAAATTCTTTTCCTTAGGTCATAACATCTTTGCAAAAATAAAATCTACAAAAAGAATTTTAGGGGTGCCTGAGTGGCTCAGTTGGTTAAGCGACTGCCTTCGGCTCAGGTCATGATCCCGGAGACCCGGGATCGAGTCCCACATCAGGCTCTCTGCTCGGCGGGAAGCCTGCTTCTCCATAAATAAAATTTAAAAAAAAAAAAGAATTTTAATCAGCATTTTGCCATTCATTTTATATCTTTTCCTATACAAACACACATATACACACGCCTTTTTAATTTTTGCCTGTATAGTTTTAAAACAAATCTCAAGACCATCATATACTTTTACCCATATATACTTCATAGGTATCTCTAACTGATAAGGACTTGTTTATTTATTTATTCTTGTATCTATTAAGATTTTACTTCTAAGGGTGCTTGGGTGGCTCAGTGGGTTAAACCCTCTGCCTTCGGCTCAGGTCATGATCTCAGGGTCCTGGGATCGAGGCCCGCATCGGGCCCTCTGCTCAGCAGGGAGCCTGCCTCCTCTGCTCTCTCTGCCTGCCTCTCTGCCTACTTGTGATCTCTCTCTCTGTCAAATAAATAAATAAAATCTTTAAACAACAAAAAAAAAGATTTTACTTTTAACTAATCTTTACACTGAATGTGGGACTCGAACTCACAACCCCATGATCAAATCACACACTCCTCTGAGGTAGCCAGGTGCCCTTGATAAGGACTTTTTTTTTTTTTAAGATTTTATTTATTTGAGAGAGTGAGAGAGAGAGGGAGGGAGAGCACACTAGCAGGGACAGGGAGAGGGAGAAGCAGACTCCCCGCTGAGCAGGGAGCCCCATGCAGGACTCAATCCCTGGACCCCAGGATCATGACCTCATCCAAACACAGATGTTTAGCTGACTGAGCCACCCAGGCGTCCCCAGATAAGGACTTTTTAAAAAGCACAACCACAGTATCTAGACCTAATGAAATTGACTTTATATCTTAATTTGATCTAATGCATACACTTATTTTGACTTTCTGTTGTTCAAATGCTTTATGCAAATTTGGATCCAAACAAGGTTTACATCTACATTTGATTAATGTTTTTAAAATTTCTTTCAGTCTCCCTAATAATTCCCTCATCCTTTTCATACCATTTATTTGCTGAAGAACATGAGTCGTTTTTCATAAAATTTATCACATTTTGAATTTGGCTGATTGTATCTTTATGGTATCAGTTAATATTCCTCTTCTCTATTTACTTATAAATTGGCAGTTAGGGGCGCCTGGGTGGCTCAGTTGGTTGAGCGACTGCTTTCGGCTCAGGTCATGATCCTGGAGACCCGGGATCGAGTCCCACATCGGGCTTCCTGCTCGGCAGGAGGCCTGCTTCTCCCTCTCTCAGTCCCTCTGCTTGTGTTCCCTCTCTCACTGCGTTTCTCTCTGTCAAATAAATAAATAAAATCTTAAAAAAAAAAATTGGCAGTTAGATCTGTGGACTTGATTAGATTCAGTTTTTGTTTTAGGGCTACCATAAGTGCATAGGCAAGGCTGTGTACTTTGGCATCAGACTGAAGATACATTTAAGATACATTTGTGATATTAACATGAATTAGTGAGTTTACTTGTGTCCAGGCTGATCTGCCCATTATAGAGTCCCCCATCACTCTTTGAACTAACATAATTTGCAGCCGTGAGTGATCTTTATCTAGTAGACTGTTTCATTAAGGGTTAGAAAACAGATGATTTTGTAATTCACTTAGCCTTTCTGAATTTATTAGTTAAAATTCTGAGAAGCACTTCTCATCAACTGTCAGGATACTTTGACATGTAGTTTGTATAGGAAAGGCATAAGAAATGCTTCGTTTTTTTATTTATCAGTTCATAGAGTGATGATGTCTTGGTAATCTCTGAGGTTGTCCAATGAGTTTTGGTGTAGTTTACGTTTTTTCGGTATTCTGATGAATTTGTGGATTTGTGTGGGTGTGTATATATATATTTATATGTATGTATACATACACGCGTATATATATATATATATATATATGTAATGTGTTTCAGTCCTTTGTGTTCATTATTTGCTGCTTTTAAGATTTCTCTTTGTCACTAGTTGTTAGCAACTATGACTTTAATGTGTGTTGGTGTCGTTTTCTTCATGTTTCATATGGTTGGGGTTTGTTGAGCTTCTTGTATGAATGGGCGTATATTTTATCAAATTTAGAATTTCAAGCATTGTTTTTTTTTTTTCTTTTAATTAAAATATATCTGACGTATAATATTGTATATAGTTAAGGCATACAGCATGTTAATTTTATACATTTATATAGCAGTATGTTTGCCATTGTGTTGATAATTTGTACCTCTACCACATTACATAATTATTTTTTTTTTAGTGGTTGGAATAATTAAGTTATAGCCTCAGGAAGTTTGGTGATTACAATAAAATATTGTCTATATTTACTATACTATGCTTTAGGTCTTTAGGATTTATTTACTACTCATGCAAGTTTATACCCTTAAACAACATTTGTTCTATCCCCCTACCCAATCTCCTGGTAACCACCAGTTTACTCTCTGTTTTTATGAGTTTGGCTTTCTTAGATTCCACATATGAGGAATGTCATACAGTACTTGCTTTTCTCTATCTGACTTACCTCACTTAGTCGAAGTGCTCCCAGTCCCGGTCCATCCATGCTGTTCCACACGGCAGGATGCCCTTCCTTAGGGGTGAGTAATCTTCCATTGTGTATAGAAACCACATCTGGATCCATTCATGGATGGGCACTCAGGTTGTTTCCTTACCACATTCTATTCAGAATAGTGCTGCTAAGTTGTCTCAGCTGAATGATTGTTGAGGTTTGCAGTTTTCTTGTTTCTCTCTGTGTTTTATCTTGGGTAGTTTCTAACTACTCAAGTTCTTATTTTCCACAGTATGCAGTATGCTGTCCATGCCATCTAACTATTTTGTATTTAACGCATTGTGGTTTCTAGAAGCTGGACTTGGGTCCTTTTATATCTTCTGTGTTACGATGCCCAATTTTTTTCTCTAAGTTTGATTGTTTTGGTCTTTTATACTGTATTAGGCAAGGCCATAGCAGCATTTAGGACTAATTTTGCCCCATTACTCAGCAAAATCTTTCTGAGTAATCTGTCCTGTCCATGTTTGCATGTGGCAAACTCAAAGTTTTCAGTAAGTTTTCAAACACTATAACTGCAAAAGATATGATAAGATCTTTGGAAATGGTGTGTAAAAAATAAACACAATTTGCACCTGTCAGGACTGAATGAGAGCAGTTAGAGGGGAGTAAAGGACATGATCTAGAATAAATGTTTGGCACCATAGGACTTCTGGAGGGTAGAGATCAACCATTTATTTTTAAACTTTATATCTGTTCTCCATTACATCTCTAGAAAAACGTATTCTCTGCTTGCAGTATCCATTTACTATAGGGCTAACCAGAAGTTGGATAGCAGTATTCTGTAATGCTCTCAGTATGTACCATTACCACTTTTCCTCCAGCCTCTTCTGAACTCCAGCAGATGGAGAGAAAGTGAATGGGGGATTCTGAACATTCTTTGCCTCAAAGATATATGTTTCCTTGGAAAATAATGTCTTTTCCAAATGACTGATTTTACCTTCTGTGATGATAGGATAACTATAATAGTACCGTACTATTTGTACACAGTATTTGAATATAAGAAAGAAAATTTCTATATTAATTTTTAAATGGTAAGCGTAGAAATATAGACTGTGGACAATTCAATGTTACATCCATTTAACTTTTAGAATACTTATCCTTCAGTAAATTTGTTTTTGGCAGAAAAATTAAGTTCCCCTAAGAAAGTTGTTACATCACCAAGGAAACTTCCTCCACCAGCACCACAGACTAATGTGCCGAAGCGAACGCTTCCACCTAAAACTTTGGCAAATTATTTTAAAGTGTCTTCCAAGCCAAAAAATAATGAAGAAGTAGTACCTCTGGAAAATAATAAAGGTAAGACATTAAATGTACAAAATATACGTGACAGTTTTTAATACTAATGATCCTGATACATAAAAATACCATATTTCCAGAGTTTCTATTCCTAGTTATTAAATCTTAGCTACTTTGAAGGTCCTACATATAGCAGTTTTGATATTTTGTTTCAGTCTCCTTCCCCCCCACCCCTTGCTTAATTTTGATAGGGGCTTTCAGTTTGAGTTTATTCTACAGAAACATCCAGTGTTCTATTAAAAGTTGATTTTATCTAAAATACTAATATTTTATTTATTCAGGAATAAAAAATTCTTGTGAACAAAAACCAGTTATTCAGACTAAATCTGCAAACACAACGAAGTCAAATGTCAAAGAATTTGGAGCTGAGGAAGCCAACAGGAAAAATGCAACATCTCTCATTCTTTTTGAGGAGGTAGGCTTATAGGCATGTGTTCGTGTTATCTCATAATAAGAACTTATCCTAAAGTTTACTATATGTGTTACTATAAAGTATTTTTCTAAAAAAAAGAAAGTCAAGAATATTTGTATCTGTTCAAATGTTTAAAAACTTTTTTTCAAGATTTTATTTATTTATTTAGAGAGCATGTGTGTGCGTGCATGAGCGGGGGGAGAGGCAGAGGGAGAGAGAGAATCTCAAGCAGACTTCATCCTGAGTGCAGAGTCCAATGTGGGGCTTGATCCCAGGACCCTAAGTTCATGACCTGAGTGGAAATCAAGAGCCCGATGCTTAACCGACTGAGCTACCCAAGCACCCCAATGTAATCTGTTTGAATTTAAAGTGAATGAAATTGTCAACTGTAGAAGAATTTTTCAGAAAGACAATTAATGCAATTCAGGATTATTAATTATTGTTCAGTGATTGTAGAAATGATTCTGACTCATACTTGTCCAATTATAGGTGACTATATTTTCTTGGTTTAATATTTGATAATTTTTTTACTTTTAGTGCAAAATATTTTAAGCTTTCAGTATGGGCTGAGTCATACTGATCCTTAATTTCATAAACTCATAAATTTTGTCTCTCACAGACATAGTATATCTATTATGTATATATAACATATCCAATAAATGTTTTGTTACTCAATATAGTAATATTGTCATAAATGGCTCTTAGGTTGATGTCATTTTTGAAGAAGATGCTGGGTTTTTGAATGCAATCAAAACATTCATGGCAACAACTAAGAGACCTGTAATTCTTACTACTAGTGGTAAGTAATAACAGGGATTTTGCAACTAATTACTTTCGGTTAAAATATTTTGAGAAAGCTTCTCATTTTAGTTAGAAACATTCCTTAAAAAGTCTGCTAGTAAATTAAGTCTTTTTTTCTGAAATTTGAAGTCTCCTAGATCATTTTTTAAATGCAAAATTACCTAAATTTGATCCATTCACAACCTTGAGTAATTTTAAAGTTACTATATAACTCTGTGAATAGCAGTGGTGTGGAACTGGATACTACTTTGAATCACTGTGTAGAATATTAGATATTTAGGATGCCTACAACAGCCTAGAATGCAGGTAAAAGAGATTTATGAACTGTCGAGGAAAGGGGTTTTGGTAGGGGTGATAACAGATCGTTCTCTTTGCCTCTTCCTCATACTTATTATAAGATTACCAAATATTACTTGTCAGAATTTTTTTTTTTTAAGATTTTATTTATTTGACAGAGAGAAACACAGCCAGAGAGGGAACACAAGCAGGGGGAGTGAGAGAGGGAGAAGCAGGCTTCCCTCCGAGCAGGAATCCCGATGTGGGACTCGATCCCAGATCTCCGGGATCATGACCTGAGCCGAAGGCAGTCACTCAACCAAATGAGCCACCCAGGCGCCTCTACTTGTCAGAATTTTTTATGGAGTTTTGGAATTTTTATTAAAAATAAAAAATTTTTTCTGTGATGCCTTAATATTGAAGTTAGCCATTTCTTATTCTTTGAGAACACTTCCATATGGATTGCGTATTTTAAAGTAAGCCATAGCCAGCCTAATGGAATTGGTCCACCTTCCTTTTTTTTTTCCCCCTGAGATTTTATTTTTAAGTAATCTCTACACCCAATATGGGACTTGAACCCACGACCTCAAGATTAAAAGTCACACACTTCACTGATGGAGCTAGCCAGGTGCCCCTGGAATTGGTCCACCTTCCTAATAATTCACAATGTTCAATTTTAAGACTCACACAGGTGTGTTTTTTTTTTTTCATATAAACACTGAGTCATAACTTTTTTTTTAATATTTTATTTATTTGGCAGGCACAGCGAGAGAGGGAACACGAGCAGGGGGAGTGGGAAAGGGAGAAGTAGGCTTCCCGCCAAGCAGGGATCCCAACTTGGGGCTTGATCCTAGGACCCTGGGATCATGACTAAGCTGAAGGCAGATGCCTAACTATTGAGCCACACAGGCACCCCATAACATTGTTTTCTAATGTTTTTTTCATTGCACATACTCAGTAGCATATCTCTACTATGGATTTCTATAGGAAAATGTGTTTATGTTAGACTCCACTTACAAATTGATGGCTCATTTGACTGTTAGTGATTGTACTTTAAAAATATTGATATAAATCATGTTACTCAAAGGTTACATGGTAGTTTAAGTAAAAGATCAAAAGTTATTTTAGGTCAAGACAGAAATTCAGTTCCTTTAATGATTGTAATTTACATGATATTTTCATTACCAATGAAACATTTTCATAGAAAAATAACTGGAAAAATGAATTTAGTAGTCTTAATGGTTTTTTAAAATGTTTTTTTCCTCTAGATCCAACATTTAGTTTAATGTTTGATGGCTGCTTCGAAGAAATTAATTTCAGTACTCCTTCTCTTGTAAGTTTTCCTTTTGATCATAAATCACGTCATGACTGTGTAAAGGTGGTTTATTGTGGCAGTGCCAGCGAACCTTGAGTACACTGTTGAATAGGCGTTAAGCTTGAATGTCTCTGCCTTCTTTCTGAATTTGGGGCTAAAGTGCGCATTCTTTTACTATATACTATTAAGTGTGATATTAGCTGTGTATTTTCATTGATCTTCATCAGTTAGCAGTGTTTTTCTTGTCAGTGGTGTTAAATTTTGTCAGATACTTTCTATCTTTTGAGGCAATCATATGGTTTATCTTTTTAATTCTATTAACATGGCAAATGATGTTAGTTGATTTTTGAATGTCAGAGCAGTCTTGCATTCTTAGAATAATATGGTCAGGATGTGTTGTCTTTTTATAGTTCTGGATTTGATTTGCTCATATATTGTTAGAGACTTCCGTGTCTACATTTATGAAGGATGTTAGTGGGTGGTTTCCAGGCCGTTTGAAATGGATTAGGACATAGATTTTAGTACTTTCTTTAGAAATAATATTCATTCTTTGTTTTTCATAGTGTATTTTTTTTTAAAGATTTTCTTTATTTATTTGAGAGAGAGAGAAAGAGCATGAGTAGTGGGGTGGGAGGGTGAGTAAGAAGCAGACTCCCTGCTGAACAAGGAGCCTGATGCAGGGCTCAATCCCAGGACCCTGAGATCATGACCTGAGCCAAGGGTAGATACCCAACTGAGCTTGAGCCACCCAGGTGCCCCAGTTTTTCATAGTGTATTTACTGTTAGATTATACTAATTTATAGAGAATCTAAGAACCTTGTGAAGGGATCAGTCCATTTATCATCCCTCTATCTTGTATGCTTTTGTTTTCAAATGATTTACATTTACACATTATAAATGCCTTAATATAATGCTCTGCTTTTTTGCTTTAGCCAGCTGTATATGTTTGAAAATAATTAGGAGGATAAGAAGTTGACTTTTATGTTTACCTATGTACTTAAAATTTCTAATATACTTCATTCTTTCCTGAAGATCTTTTTCTTTGATTCTGTTTCTCTTCAGCCTGAAGAAATCCATTAACAATTTTTTTAAGGATTTTATCTATTATTTGATAGAGAGAGACACAGCAAGAGAGGGAACACAAGCAGGGAGAGTGGGAGAGGGAGAAGCAGGCTTCCTGCCAAGCACGGAACCCAATGTGGGGTTCCATCCTGGGACCCCAGGGTCATGACCTGAGCCAAAGGTAGACGCTTAATGACTGAGCCACCCAGGTGCCCCAGCATGTGTTCTTTAAGCATAGTTTTACTAGCAGTTTTAAAATTCTGCTAATTCCAACATCTCTGTCATCTTTTTTTTCCTTTTTTAATTATTACTAACATATGTTATTTGTTTCAGGGGAACAGGCCTGTGATTCATCAGTCTTACGCACTACACAGCACTCACCACAACACATTCCCTCCCCAGTGTCTATCACCTGGCTACCCCATTCTCTTTTCCCCCTCCCTTCCAGCAACCCTCCGTTTGTTTCCTGAGATTAACTGTCTCTTACAGTTTGTCTCCCATCTTCTTCATCTTGTGATTAAGTCTATTGATTGTCTTGTCTCTGAGGAATTAGTTACTATTTCTTTGTATGTGTAGTAGTTTTAGAGTTTTATCCTGTACTTTGAGAATGATATGTTGTAGACACTGGATTTGGCTCTCTTCCTCTGATTGAATATTCTTCTGTAGTATGTAGCAGCTAAAGTTTCTGTTCAGTTCTTTTAGTGTTAACTAGGCTGCTTTGAGACAGGCCCACACATGTGAAGTTCAGGCATCCACCAGAGATTTACATTCTTCTTTAGCTAGAACTTCTGTTTCCCTACTTTCACAGACATGCCCTCTCATCTTTCAGCTACTGCCAGCATCCCAGACTCTGTCCTCTGGTTCAGGCCAGTTACACTGTGAGTTTCTGTCTGAGTTTTAGCCACCGCTGCTGCATCCTGTCCTAAGTCAGAAATCAATTTAGAGGGGACAAGATGGGGGTGGGAACTCACCCAGGGCCATTTTCTTTTGTCTAAGTGTTGATTTTCCCTTCAGTTATTGTCTGCTTTTGGTTATTCTCTGCTGCCTTCAAATACTTTGCTTTTTATATTTATTTGTAGTTGATTATAGAGTTTGTCGTTATCACTGATGGCAAGGTTTGTCTGATAGTAGGTACTTCATTATTGAAGGCAGAATTTCTAGTTTGTGAGAAGCAGAAGTCCCAGAAGTATGCAGAAGTAATGTATATACATAGAATGAGGTCAGAGATTTAGTAGGAGAAACCTTTTTTTAATTGTCTTGTTTAAGGTAAAAATGCTAGTAGTGGTCTTGTAAAATCTGCAAAATGTAAATATAATTTTATTTGTTTTAGCTTTTCAAGGTAGAAAGCTTTCCATAAACAGTGGGAAGAGAATAGTATATGTTTTGTTTTACAAAAAAATCATAGCAATATTAATGGAACACTAAATAAAATGAAAAAATTGGGGGCACCTAGGTGGCTCAGTAATTAAGTGTCTGCCTTCAGCTCAGGTCATGATCCCAGGGTCCTGGGAAAGAGTCCTGCATGGGGCTCTCTGTTCCGCTGGGAGCCAGCTACTCCCTCTCTCGACTCCTCCCCCTGCTTGTGCGCACTCTCTCTTTTTCTCTATCTCTCTCAAATAAAATCTTTAAAAAAATCATATGTGTTTTGTTTTTTGTTTTTTCCCTAATGTTTCTTGTTTTTTATATTTATGCATTTGTGCATGCATTGATATAATTTTCTCACTCTCTGGTATTTAAAAACTATCAGTATTATTATAGTACTCACATTTGTAGTTTTAATGGCTGTAAAATATTGCATCAAGTTGTTCCATTATTTAATCTTAAGAGAATTTCTCAAGGTTTAATAAAATTGCCTTCAGGGTTCATGGAAAATTGCCCATAAAAGTTTCCTTGCTGTTTTAGACTATATACAGTTACTAAAATAAGTATATGTAAAATATTTTTAATTTGGAAGTATATTCCTTTATTATATTTTTCTAGATAAGGTTCATTCTCAAGAACTAAGGTAGTGTGACTTTTAGGAAATTTGTCCTACTTTTAGATGTTTCATGTGTATTACTGATGTATTTCTGTTAACTCTGCCATTCACCATGTTTCTTTTTCTTTCTCTCTCTGTTTCTCTTAGCTAAATGTTGCCAGCTACCTACAGATGATCTGCTTGGCTGAGAACTTTAGAACTGATGTGAAAGACTTTGTAACATTGTTAACTACAAATGCTTGTGATATCAGAAAAAGTATCCTTTACTTACAGTTCTGGATTAGAAGTGGAGGTGGACTTTTAGAAGAAAGGCCATTATCCCTTTGTCGTAAGTTTATCTGTTAAAAATGAAATTTCTACAGTGGGACCCTGTGTTAAAGTATATGCTGTAGCAAAATATCTGAAAGATGTAAAAAAAATTATGTATCCAGGTATCGTGTTAATCTTGAAATCGTACATATGTCAACTTTCTTGATGAAAATTTTATAAACGTTAAATGTGGGTAGAGTTAAACTGCACATGGAACAAATTGTTACTTATAAATTTATTAGCATAGTTTCTTTTTTTATTTCTTAAGATTTTATTTATCTCAGAGTGAGCATATGCACAAGCAGGAAGGGCAGAAGGAGAGGGAGAGAGAATCTCTTAGCTTCTTCAATAGTCTATAATTCCATTTTTCATAAAAACTTTATCATTTCAGAAACGTTTTATTTCTTATCACTTTTCAGTCATTGTTGCCTAATTGAAGTCACAGACATTTACATTTACATGAGGACTTTCTCCATGCCAGGTCCCGTGTTTACATGAATAAGACATGGTTCCTTCCCTGAAGAAGTTGATAGTTTGTGGTTTTCATGCTCCATAGTCACAGTTTTGTAGTTACAGATTCTGCTCTGGGAATTACACAAATAGTTAAATAAAACCAAGGTGAAGTTCTGTAATATTAATCCCCTGTCAAGTTTTTTTTTTCTTTGATCAGTTCAAAATTTTAATATATTTTTCTTTTTTTTTTTAAAGATTTTATTTATTTGTTTGACAGAGAGAAACACAGCGAGAGAGGGAACACAAGCAGAGGGACTTAGAGAGGGAGAAGCAGGCTTCCCGCCGAGCAGGAAGCCCAATGTGGGACTCGATCCAGGGTCTCCGGGATCATGACCTGAGCCGAAGGCAGTCGCTTAACCAACTGAGCCACCAGGCGCCCCGATATTTTTCTTTTTCAGAGTAGCAAACATATATATTTAATGCAATGTGAGCTTGTGCCTTTAACTGTTCCTTAGAAGTAAATATGATAAGTAAGACATGGAAAATATCCTTTTATAAGAAATGAATTAGTAACTGTTACTATACTATTGGATATAAAATGCTATACCAGAAACTTTTTAAAAGATAATAACTAAGCATAGCCTTCTTTCTTTTTTTGAAGAGTTTGTGTGCATTTTCTTTCTCTCCTAAAAAGCACAGATAACGTACTCATTAGAAATTCATATAGGGGGGCGCCTGGGTGGCTCAGTTGGTTGAGCGACTGCCTTCAGCTTGGGTCATGATCCCAGAGTTCCAGGATCAAGTCCCACATCAGGCTCCCTGCTCGGCAGGAAGCCTGCTTCTCCCTCTCTCACTCCCCCTGCTTGTGTTCCCTCTCTGGCTGTGTTTCTCTCTGTCAAATAAATAAAATCTTTAAAAAAAAAAAAAAGAAAGAAAAATTCATATAGTGCTGAAGTACCAATTTAAAAGGTGAAAAGCGAACATTATCTTATTTTGCACTTTCATGATCACTAGTGAAATTGCATATCTTTTTATGAGTTTATTAGATAATTGTATTTCTTCTCTGACTGATCTGTTCATAGTTCTTTGCACTTTTTCCTTTCGGATTGTTTCAAAAGCCCACCACCACCCCTCTTGCCCCCTGTATACTGAAAATAATGTTTTATTGTACTTTTTATGAATTAAATATATAGGTGGAGAACAAAATGGGAGTATAGGTCCAGAAGATGCCAAAGGATCTTAGATTTTAAATAATTGCTACAATTTATTAAAAATATAGGTGGCTAAGGGCGTCTGGGTGGCTCAGTGGGTTAAAGTTTCTGCTTTCGGCTCGGGTCATGGTCTCAGGCTTGCATCGGGCTCTCTGCTCGGCAGGGAGCCTGCTTCCTCCTCTCTCTCTCTGCCTGCCTCTCTGCCTACTTGTGAGCTCTCTGTCAAATAAGCAAATAAAATGTTTTTTAAAAAAATATAGATGGCTAAGGGTTTTTTAAAAAATTAATTTTGTAGGAGGAAATAGCAGAAACGTTCAACTTGTTTGCTCTGAAGATGGCCCTGATTCAAAAAATAAAGCTAAAAATACTAAGAGGAGTCCTACAGAGCTTCCCAAATGTGATACGGGCTGTGTTGAGACCTTGTTTGGCCTTAAGAACATTTTTTCCCCATCTGAAGATTTATTTTCATTTCTAAAGGTATTTTCAGTATCTAAGGTGGGATATTAAATATTTATTCCTTTTCATCTTACTGACACTATCTTTTGAATCTTAAGGTTAACTTAAATTTGACTGTAATTTTTATAGGCTTTAGATTTCTGATTTTAATATACTGTACTACAATAAATGGTGCATACACAGTGCTCTAAAGGCATATCATAGGATTTAGACTAGAATTTAAAAGATTTCAGATTTAAAAGACAATTTCAAAAAGTAGTTTTTAAACAAATGAACTTCCCACTATAGAATTGGGGTATAAACTATTAAAAAATTCTTCAAATATTAATAGTCTAAATTTTTTAGACTCAGAACTATTTTGATGAATTTAGGGAGTACAGGTTAATAAAATTATGAGAGGGTAGTGACTCATTACTTTTCAGATAGAATAAGGATGCCACTGTATTCATACAGGTAGAAAAATGTTCAGACTGTGTTCTAACACTTCTTTATTCAAAATTGTTTTTCAGCACAAAATCAGAACAAAGGAAGAATGGCATCAGTTCATTCAGATTCTTACAGAATTCCGAATGCAAAATGTCGATTTCTTATATAGTAATCTTGAGTTCATTCTACCACTACCTGTTAATATTATTCCAGAAACAGAAAACTTTTGTGGTTCATCAGTAAGTGTGGACACCAGTGCAGCAACAAAAAATATGAAATGTCTTGCTAGGAAACACTCTGAAGGAGAGAAGCCATTGAAAAAGCCACAAAAAAAGAAGAAAAAGAAAAAAATGGTAATTCTAGATGATAGTGACTTATTTGACACCGAACTGACCTTCTCTAATGAATTTCTTAGCCTTTCCCCTGCATCTTCCTCCTCAAATACAGAAGAAAGCAAAGCCAGAGACAAAGAAAGCAATCCAGAGATGAAGAAACTGAACAAATGTTTAGAGTCTAACAAGGAACCTCTTCCTTGTCCTCCTAAAACACCGGCAGAAAAGAAATGTTCTGGCCTTGTTTCTCACTGTTTAAATTCTCTCACTGAGTTCATGGATAACATGTCCTTCTTAGATGCTCTTTTAACTGATGCAGGAGGACAAAAGGAATTTGGTCAAAATGACTTCAGTTGGACAAATGTGAAAAGTGGACTTTGTGATGAATTTAGTCTGGAGACCAGTGATGGATGGACTGCTCAGAGCTCTGGAGAATTAAAGGCAGCTGTAGAAGCTCTCAGCTTTACTAAATGTTCGTCTACTATTTCAAAAGCACTGGAAACGTCCTTGAATTCTTGCAAGAAATCAGGAAGAGATCCAACGAAGGAGCTTACTCTTTCTGTTTCACAGAAGCGTAGCAACGTATACTTCAGTCCATCGGCGGCTCATGTAGAGTAAGTCTTTCTTTTACTTTTGATTTTTCAATAATAAATGATAAAGAGGAAATAATTAGTTTATTTTGACTAATTTTGAGATGCTGGGCTTAATTGGTCATGGTAAATTGATCATGGTATGCCTTCTAAGACAGGGAGACCAGCCTGATTGCTGGGGAGAAAAATGAGAGAGATTAGAAGACTCTTGAATGACAGGGAATGGTGTTTGGATGCTGGGGCAGATAGCAAGTAGCCATTCAAGATTTTTTTTCAGTATGCCAGTGATGTTTTGAAAGTAATACAGGAAGTTAACCTGGAATCCAGTTAATCTAGTCTAGACCAGAAGCTGGTTGTGTTTGGGACTATTGCATTTTTCTTGGGCAGAAAATCAAAAGTAATGCACCACTTTCCATTTACAGCAGTGCCTGGAAGAGGATAGCAGTCATTAAAAGTGTGTTTTCTAACCGATCCCTTCTGAACCTGGGTAACAGACAAGCTAGTATAATTGAGTACTTGCCGAGTCTTCGGAACATTTGTAGGACAGAGAAGCTAAAAGAACAAGGAAAAAGTAAAAGAAGGTAAAGGCTCTATAGAAATAACATTGTAGATAGCTATTTTAAGATTAATAAACATTCTCATCTGATGGTTAAATTTGAATTTTTCCTTGTAATTTTGACAGGTTCCTACACTATCTTGAAGGTATTCATCTTAACATTTCGAAAGAGACTGTGAAGACTTTGGCAGCTGGCTTCCCTTAATATTCCACATTGACAATGCCTTGTACAGATTATATGCTCCTCAAAATATATTTCTATATTGATTTTCATGGAAGAATTTCTTTCTCTTAATGTACATTTAAAACAGACTATTTGTATATTTTTTAATTAGTGTGCAAATATTTAAAATGAAAAAATTGAGTTAAAAATTGTATTTATGATTGTAGTGGTATTTTTTTTCTGAAATTCTGTATTTCAGCTAGCTTTGTTGTATTTTTACATGTTACCGTGCTGTTTCTAGAAGGTAGAATTCACTATATTTCTAAACATGTTTCACTGTTAAATTAATCCATAATTTTTCTCTTTCTTATTACCTTTAATCCGCCTCTCTCCAACCCAGCCGTCAATACTCTGACAAGTTGTATATATGAATCATGTAGGTGGTAATCTAGTTCCCACAGTACAAAATTATGTAATACAGAAAACCTTCCAAGGGAAGAAATTATGCTTCATTTTTCAAAAAGTATTATCTTCCCGATAAATTAATTTTAATGTATTCCCCCCATGATTTTGCCATAGAATCATTGAATGTTTACAAAGTGAAAACAAGATTATGAATTGTCATTTCCATAAATCTTTTTTAGCAACCATACATGTGATATCTTGTATATTTTGCCAACTCACTTTTGCCTTGTACATTTTTCTTGTATTTTTATATCAGTGATGTTTTATTTCATAAAGATATTAATGATGTTAATATATCTATTTTGGACAAACTCCTATTCATTAAAATTGTAACAAAGGAGGATTCTTCATGGACTTTCTACATCATAGTCATTTCCACTTAAGGTTGGTTTTGGAGAAAGTATTTTTAATTACAAAATTTTTAAATCCCACATTTCACTTAAAATCATTTTTACAATCATATAATCAGGCATATCTGAAAATAGTTTCCTATCTCAAGTGTTTGTATTATGTATTAGCCTAGAATTCAGTTATATTATGTGGGAATTATATATTTATCTCAAAGGTAAGGATCCTTATTTTGTACAGATGGAAAACATTGATGTATAGCTCTTTACAAATGTGTACAAAGATACGTTTTTACCTCTTATTTGTTCAGTTTTTTTCATCGATAGTATATTAATTTAATTAAAGGTTAAAGCTAAAAGACTTAATGCAATCTTTAAATAGGTGGTCCAGATATAACCATCTGGGTAAATATGGATATTTTATAGGCTTGGATATAAGCTGTATCTTACAGGTTTTGTCCTTGTACAAAAAATAGATCTGAAGTTCTGTGGATTTTTAAGTATATGGATTTTTCTCCTATTGCATACTAGCATTCACTATTTGCAGAGCACTTACCTATTAATTTGGTCTTATCATTAGAAAATTCTGGTTAATAGGGCACCTGGTTGGCTAAGTGGGTTAAGCCTCTGCCTTCGGCTCAGGTCATGATCTCAGGGTCCTGGGATCGAGGCCCCCATCAGGCTCTCTGCTCAGCAGGGAGCCTGCTTCCTCCTCTCTCTCTCTGCCTGCCTCTCTGCCTGCTTGTGATCTCTCTGTCAAATAAATAGAATCTTTAAAAAAAAAAAAGAAAATTCTGATAATAGAGAACCAAAGTAACATAACTAGAATTTTATTTAATAAGATAAAAAATCAAGAAACAATGGGGATATTTTCTTCCCTAGTAGGGACATAGTTAAGATTTTCTTTTAGTTTTAGCTAATAATTGGGGGGGTGTTTTTTTTTTTTAAGATTTGACAGAGAAAAAACGAGCAGGGGCATCAGCAGAGAGAGGAGATGAGGGGCTCAATCCCAGGATTATGACCTGAGCCAAAGGCAGATGCTTAACTAACTGAGCCACCCAGGTGCCCCAAAGATTTATTTTAGAGAGAGAAATAGCACAAGCGGGACAGGTGAGGGGGAGAGAGAATCTAAGCAGACTCCACACTGAGTGCAGAGTCCAAAGTGGGGCTCAGTCTCACGACCCTGAGATCACAAGACCATGAGCTAAAACCCAGGGTCAGATGTTTAACCAACTGTGCCACCCTGGCACACCCAAAATTATGAATTTTTTTTTTTAAGATTTTATTTATTTGACAGAAAGAAACACAGCCAGAGAGGGAACACAAGCAGGGGGAGTGAAAGAGGGAGAAGCAAGCTTCCTGCCCAGCAGGGAGCCTGATGTGGGGCTCGATCCCAGATCTCCAGGATCATGACCTGAGCCGAAGGCAGTCGCTTAACCAACTGAGCCACCCAGGTGCTCCCAAAATTATGAATTCTTTTTTTTTTTTTAATTGTTTCTAATTTTTTTTCCCCAGTGTTCCAAGATTCATTCCCCATTCCCCACACCCAGTGCTCCACGCTGTAGGTGCCCCCAGTACCCACCACCAGGCTCTCCCATCCCCCCACCTCCCTCCCTCCAAGTCCCTCAGTTTGTTTCTGTGTCCAGAGTCTCTGTTGTTTCCTTTCCCTCCCTAGATTACCCTAGTTCCCATTTACTTTCCTTCTTCCACTGTCCTCCAGTTTACCCCTCGTTTACCCCTCATGCACCGCAAGTAAGTGAAACCATGTGATACTTGACCTTCTCTTCTTGGCTTATTTCACTCAAGCATAATCTCCTCCAGTCCAGTCCATGCTGCTACAAAAGTTGGATATTCGTCCTTTCTGATGGAGGCATAGTATTCCATTGTATATATGTACCACATCTTCACACGCAGAAGGGCACCCACACGCACAAGGGCACCCACACGCACGGGGGAACCCACACGCTCGGGGGCGCCCACCCCAGAATTCATGCTTTTAATTATATTTTTATTATTCTTTGCCTATTGATGCAAAGTTAAATATTCTTTCTTTCTGGAACTAAGACTGCTAACGGAAGCCAGCCGACAGCAGCAGGAACTGTTCTGTGTGTAAAGTGCAGTTGCAGAGAGCTGTATAGCGAAGGTATG
>PITA01015879.1:0-48482 GCA_004023965.1 Spilogale gracilis
TGAGAGAGGATAAATGGGAAAGAGGCAATCATCATTAGTCATCTACCTTGCTGGGATTTCCATCTTATTTGCTCCAGTTTTTCTTCACAGGCAAGGTGGAAGATAGATGGGAAGTGGTTTGCCAGACTCATTTTGAAAAATCACTGATTGGGAGATTTAAACTGACATTTATTTTTGCTTCCATAAAGGCTGAATCCTGAGATACCTAATCATTAAACTATTTTAAGGTGAATAAGTCTTAAAAGCTCCTGACAATTTGTGAAGCTAATTGTACCTCCCACAGTTTTGCCCATCATCTGGACTGGGTAGATTTCTCTCTCAGCAGAGAGCCTGTTCCTTGGAAACAATATAGATGGACACTGAGTGTGGATCATTAAATCCCTCTGTGTGGTTATCAGAGTTTGTCTGTGCGCTGGGGTTGTTAGGCAAAGGACAGGGGCTGGGTTTTCTAATGCTGCAGGTCCTGCAGTCTCTAGATACATTCACTCTTAAAGCAATCTTTTTCAGAGTTGGATTTCAAAGTCACCTTCTCAGCGATGTACACTGTTTTGTCACCCCTGAAGAAGAATGCACTGAATACAGCAAAAAACATTATTTTCTGGCTCAGTTCTTGCATTGTTCTACACCTTGAAATTCAGATTACCAGATATCTATCTTTGAAAGAAAAATGAATCAAAGTTTCCATTGTGAGTAAATAAGTAGGCAACTGAATAGCTAGAGAAGTTAACAAAATGATGAAAACTATCCAATTTATGAAATTTTGTATTTTTCTGGAGTTTCTCTACTAAAGAGAAAGGTTTCAGCTTTAGTATAGGAAACAATACCTATGACCGGATGTGAGTCTCTGGGGGAATTCTCAATGTCTGACTGACCTTCCTGGATAATCTTCCATCTATTGACTTTTGAATACTATAAAATGAAGGTTATTATGTAAGAGACTATAAGAGGAAAATTGGTAAACTAAAATAGGTTCTTCCTATAGGGGGAATGAAATAAGAAGAGTTGGTTGACCTAAGCTTTTGTAAGGACATGCAGAAAACAAAGCATTTAAAATACGGGATTTCTTAAAAGTTCAGAATTAATTCAAGTGTGTTAACCATAAAGGAAACATTCTCAGATATGATTATAGAATTAGAAAAGAAAATGGATGTCATTGGATAATCAAAGTAGTTATTAGAATGGTCTAAGAGGAATAATAGAGGGAAGTGAAGAAACCATTACAGCAGTTTTCAACTACTGAGTCTTGACACATATTCCTTATTTTTTATCAGTTGTGAAGTACATTACAAATAATTAAGGCACAATAATACCTAAAGTATGAATGCTTTTTAATCATGAGCTTCATATATATATATATATGTTTATACATATAAATTTATGTATATACACATAATTGGAACAGATATAAAGTGTCCTTTTCAATAACCCCAGTCACATTTTCTTGCCTTTCTGTTTCTTCTGTTGTGTGGAAGACAAAGTTAGAGTTACTTCCTGGGAGTCACACAGCCTCATCTACCAGATGTACCGGAGTAAAACCAGGAAACAAAAAAAAACCAATGATCCACCAGAAAAGATGAGGAACTTCCATGATCAATACTCATGGAGATAGGGATGTCTGAGTGGCTCAGTTGGTGAAGCATCTGCTTTCAGTTCAGGTCATGATCCTGGGGACCTGGGATCAAGCCTGGTGTCAGGATCCCTGCTTACTGGGAAGTTCTCTTCTCCCTCTCCCTCCCCTTCCCCCCAACTTGTCCTCACTCGCTCCTCAAATAAATAAATAAAATCTTTAAAAATAATACTCCTGGAGACAGAGAGATTAGATAGAGAGATAGGGAGCAGTTAGCAAGTGCTCTTTATAATGTGTGTTTATTATTCAGGGATGTTCTCTTACAAAAACTGTGTCAGTATTATCTCCTTACTTCTCCAACATTATGGTGCAGAAAAAGATCGAGCTGAAAGAGTTAACTCTCAAGAAGCTAAAATTCAGTAAAAAAAAAGTTGAGGAAAGTGTATGCTACTTACAGTTCATTGAGCATTTACTCCTTTTCAGGTTTCCGCTAAACACTTCCCATATGTTTTATATGATCCTCATGAAAACATAGGAATTCTGGTATCTCTATTTTATTAAGGAGAAATATTCTGGTTTGAGAATTTAATAAATCTCAGCTGATGTCATATAAATACTGATCAGAGGATTGAGGTTCCATATGAAATCTAA
This sequence comes from Spilogale gracilis, assembly GCA_004023965.1. Taxonomy (NCBI): domain Eukaryota; kingdom Metazoa; phylum Chordata; class Mammalia; order Carnivora; family Mephitidae; genus Spilogale; species Spilogale gracilis. The sequence goes on from PITA01015879.1 coordinate 2,219, forward strand.
GTATTAGCAAAGTTGATGTCTTCCATATTGCCTCGTACACAATAATGGCAGTCAGAACATGACAAACACCATAAGAATGAGGAAAATTAAGGACTGTTGAATCACAAGATGAGGGACATGTCTTTGAGATAGATTCATAGCAGTCTCTAAAAAACAGGTAGTCTCTTAGAGGATGTAAACTTAACTAGTATAAAGGTACCATCGAGTCCCTGTGTCTTAGGGTTTTTTTGTTCAATCTCCTCAAACTCTTATACTAGTCAAATTACCAACTGAATTGAGTGTGGCACTGCCTTTGGGACTTACACACATCTAGCGAGAAGATAAGAAGTTACTGTGGGAATTGTCATCCTTTCATTTTCTCCAAGAACTGCAAAAATCTGCAGATTGTAGTGGAGACTCAAGTCGTCATTTATAACATGTTATTTTCCTACTCATGGGCTTGAAAAGGAATGCTTTATTTGCATTACTGATTAAAATGTAATTTAAATAGCCTTTGTGCTAAAGTGGCTTGTGAGATGAGAATCGTTTTTTAAGAATGTCTTGAGAAAACAAAATTCCAGGTCTCATTAGCTTCATCCAACAACACAACAGTTCAAGTATATCATATCCATCCTGAAGCTATTTAGTTTTCTATAAGTTGAAGGGGTAGAGGCAGGTGGAGCTCCCAAATCCCTATGTTTCATCAGAGCGCACCAGGGTAGCTTCACACACACACTGTGAGTCTCAGGGATTCTCTTGGTCCAGAACCGTTCTAAAATCTGTATGTTGTTTTTGTTGTTGTTTTTGTTGTTGTGTTGTTTTTGTTGTGTTGTTGTTGTTGCTGCTGCTGCTGTTTTAACTCATCATTTTAATGGCTTCTTTTATTCAGAGATTTCCACTTACCTAATGAGTAAAGTAAAATCTAGTGCTGTTTTCTGTATATTCTTAGTTTCCAGAAGAGCAAAGCTAAAGTTAATTTATTACATATACATAGTAATTACAAAAATTAGGAAAAACCTATTACAGTTTTATTTCTTCAATTTTGTTTTTTTCCCTTGGTTTTCTATATCTAGCCCTAACAAAGATGATTTTAACTTAGTTATAATTAGAGTACACACACACACACTATTTTGTAATTTGCTTCTGTCAGTCTTCAAAGGCTTCATAATTTGAATTTTAATGACTAAGAAATAATTATTTATTAATATCATTTATTATTATCCATGAAACTTGCCCTTAAATTTTAGTCAAAAGAAAATATAATATACAATTTTAAAACCACTGTATCACAGGTTTTTGGAGTATTTACTATTTTACTTTATTTCTCTGTATGACTTCTGAAAACTACATTGATATTTATACCTCATTCTTATTAGTATGTGCTAATTTATGTATTCTCAAATTATTCCTTTAAGTATGGAGAATGCATATGATTAAATGAGATAAGCAAGCAAATGGGCATATCTTAAAGATCACATGCTTAGATTTTGTTCTAGATGAGGGGCAAAGGAGGCGACAGGCAGAAATGGAGAGTGGATCATTATTCATTCTATTGCCTTTATCTCACAGTGATACACCTCCCTGTTCTCCCCTACTCTCATTTTATTCTAATGACATGTGCTTTGCTCTCAAAATATGGTACAAAGGACAATAGCTTTTTAGAGTTACTTTTCTAATAGTGACATTTCCAACAACACATTTTATTACGAAACACTTAAGAATTTTGTCCACCACTGACACTGGTCTAAAACTATGTCCTCGCTATTTTGTAGGCATACTGGAGTAAGTCAGATAGGTTTTGTAGTCACTAGGTCTTCTAGGCATTTCTGAAAACATCATTCTCATCATATTTTGGGTCTATCCCCACCACAAGATGAAGTACATATTGACTAGTTCAAGAATTTCCATTGGTCCTTTCTTAGAGCTTCTATTGCTCCACTGAGACATCCTATCTTTTCATTTATTATGAGTATATTTTCCTACATCTCATTAAGCATAGTTTATGAATTTATTGAAGGATTTGTCTACATATTATAACATTTAGGCCTTCTCAGATTTGGCCTCCATTGCTTTTTCTCTTAACAATGGGCCACATTCGTTCTTCCAAAAAGTGGTTCGTTGGCAATGTTTTTGTGTAGTAGGCAATTATTTGGTTGGATATAACCTAGGAGACACTCAGAGACAATAGGTCAACTCTTGGTTTGGTTTTTTGTTTGTTTATCTATTTTGTCCTATCTAGGTGGGGTTGCTTAGGGTCTTCCCATACATGAATGATTTAGGGCCAGCCAGGGGTTTGAGATTTAGGGTCCTCCTCTTTGGCTGTATCTGTTCTGGGGTTCTATACTTACTGTTTTGAACCAGTAATTACTCTGAACTCTCTTATTAATTTTTCAGGTCAGAAAGTCTGCAAATTATTAGATTTTTATTCCTGATGTGGGGCACCAAATGCCACGTGCTCAGCCCTCAGGCTAAACTAGCCAGAAAGGTCACCATGTGTAATCTCCTTACTCCAAGTTTTGACCCTCCTTTAAGTTGTGACTTTTTGGGGTTTTTTTGTTTTTGGTTTTGGTTTTTTGCAGATTTTGTAGTTGCTATGGCTAGAAAAGTAAATCTGTTAATGAGCTCAGTTAGCCACAGAAGCAAAATCATGCCTGATAAATCTCTTTAAAACTAATAGTAGAAACAAATTAAAATACCCAGAAAATGCCACAAGTCTCTCAATCACATGAAGAATCTTGGATCTTTGCCCAACTTGGACCAGAGGAGGCTCATGATGAATAAAGAGCAAATTCCTGGTACCTTCACATTCTTTCAGGAGTCAGTCATCCATAGCCACACTATGCCAGTGGTTTTTCCTAGAACAGCTCCAATACAGGTCTCATCCGCACAAACCCTGACTTCTGTAATAGCTTTCTAAATCATTTCGTCTATTGTTATTTCTCTCTTTTTCCAATTTTGCCTGAACCTAGCTTTGCATCTCTCTGTTCAAAAATTTTAATGCCCCATGGTCTGATTAATTTCCAGATTCTGAGCCTAACTTTTTTTTCACCTTTCCCCCTCAGAAGTGGTAAGTAGAAAACACTGAATACAGGCTGGGAAAGCCAGTGCTCAGTTTATGGTGAGTAGAGCTGTAACTCTGGAGAAAATTTTTAACTTCTCTGTATCTAAGTTCCCTAGCAGTAAAGTGGAGCTACTAGAGCACTGCTTCATAAGGCTGTTTCACAGATTAAGTGAAGGCACACTTGGAAAGCATCTGAGAACAGTGTCCAGGGCATGATGTTGCAGTAAAGCATTAACTGTGCTACTTATCTGCGTGTTGGTTCCACTTTCTGTGAAATAGGGAATATAGTTCTATTTGAAAGATAAATGATTTCCATGCAACAATTCTTTAAACTTTTCAAATTTGAAGGCTTCAGTTATATAGAACTATATGCCATTTCTTACTCTGTACATTATGCCTTCCCAAGTCAAGTTGACTTTCATGGATGTGAAATGACCTTCTCTTCCATCTCTATCTGTTGAAATTCTGCCCATCTTTTAAGGCTGAGCAGACATAATACCAAACCACCCTAAAACTATTCCTGTTATCACTAACTAACCATCTCTCCATCCTCTAACCATTCAAAGGGGCACTTCATGCATTTCTGATAAAGTTTTCCCATTCATGCCTTATTCTTTCCCAAGGACTGTGGGATGCTTGACAATGGTAACTGTAATTTTCCCATCATTGAAACCTTAGTAGTTCTACAAGCACTACTATATATAATAAGGTATCCACAAATATCTAAGGGGTTGAACTAAAAGATATTACTCAAGAATTACATCAGCAAATAAGAAAAAGAAATTTTAAAAATATTTATATTTATACTGGGAAAATTAAATGTGTAAGTTTCCTATTTCTTAAATGATAAGCCGAGTTGGTGATATCATCTTTGAAAAGAGCAAAATTTCTCCCTGGAGCATCTTTTAGGACTTCAGTTAACATGCATTTTAATTCCATGGTATAAGTAACAACATTATTTTACATTCTGAAGTCCAACTACATGGCCCCTTTGGCTCAATGCAATTCACAGCTAGCAAAAACTGCTTAGTGCTGGATTTCACACCTGGTCTCCTGGGACCGGATGGAGGAGCAGTAAATAGTACAGAGAAAGATCATATAGATGCCTGAGAGCCATCTGTGCACAGTGGTAGAAATGACAAACCAAAGCATTTCATCTGTCATCCCCAAAGTTAACCTTCTACCTAGGGGACTAAGACATAAACAGAGGTAGAGTTTCGTTCTGCTGGGCTGGCAGAAACTTTGCCTTCCCATCTGACTGAAAGTAAATGCAGAGTGTGCAGGCAAATAAAGCCTGTCCCATTATCAAGTGCTTGTTCCTGCTGCAGAGGTGTGTTTCTATAAGGCTGCCCTTCAAGCTGTTTTCCTGAGATCCATCTGGAATTGTTTACACAGTGCATCTTATTTGTTTACTTCTAGACATCACTTCTTGTCCTCTACCTAGCCTAAGTGCTGCTTTGTAGATTTAGATATTAAAAGGCAGACTGCTTTAGTGGGTTACAAGAAAGTTAGTTTGTTTGCATTTCTTATAAACTCAGATATTAAAGTAGACATGCTCCGAGAGACTGCACATCCCTGTCTCTCTTTTGCAAGTATGGAAACAAGCTTCTACATTATAATAATGGCAAAAGTTCAAAATAATAAAAGGCCAACATTGTGGGATGCGTAGCCTGGTAATCAGTGGCTTCACAGTCTCATGTCCTGATTGTCTTCTGTTAAACAAGCAGGTTGTTTTCAGTTTGGAAGGAGTGCTCTAATTCTGAGTCCCTAAATTAAGTCACCTTTGGTTGTTTCAAGATTATACAGGTTGTTGGTAGAATTCCTTTCCTTGGGTTGTAGGACTGATGTTTCCATTCTCCTGCTGGTTGTTGGTGCCAGACAGCTTGCAGCTCCTCTCTACTGACAGTCCACAACATGTGTGCTTATATTATTCCAGTGCGTGGAGAGCGTGATTCTCTTACTTTCTCTTCCGCCACCACCTGGAGAAAATGCTGCTTTTACAAGACTCATATGATCAGATCAGGCCCGCCCAGACTAGATCAGCTGTATATACCATATTATGTCACCTAATCACAAAAGTAAAATCTAAATTTTTCATGGTCTGGGCATGTATACTGCAGTAGGAAAATATTGGGGGACATCTTAGTATCCTATCGGAGCATCTCATATTTCTATAGTTATGGTGAATAGTAAGCTTTATTTTCTGTGAAATTTTCTAATTGGTTGTCCCTAATGTAGAGAAATATTATTTTTAAGAAACCACCAACAGAATCTGGATAAGACTATGTATATGATGATTTCATTCCCAGAATTAAATTGTTATATGTAGAGGTTAAGGAATTTTACTGCTATAATTAAGTTCCAAAATCAGCTGACTTTGAGTTAATCAAAAAGGGGGTTATCTTGACTTGAGAATATCCTGACCAAATCCTTAAAAGGAACTGAGCCCTTCCTGAAAGAAGAGATGGAAGGGATGAGAAATTGTGGTGCTGACCTGGAAACAGCAAACTGCCAGGTTATAGAGAAGGCCAACTGGCAGGGTAAATGGTGGCTTCTAAGAGCAAAAACAACCCTCCGTTGACAATCAGAAAGAAATGGAAGTTCCCAGCTCTATAATTATGAGGAATTGAATTCTGCCAATTGACTGTTGAGTCTGGAAGAGAATTCAGCCTTAGATGAAATCTCAGCTGTGGCCAACATTTTAATTTCAATCTAATAAGATCCTGAGCAGAAAACCTAGTTTGTATGTTTATTTGTATTTCTATTTATCTTATTTGGCTATTACTGTACCCTTTAAATCTCATGAATCATAGCTTTCTTCAATCCTCAGAAATTCTCAGCCAGAATTTCAATTTCTCTTTAAATGTGGAATCAGCAGTATTTTATTTATTCTTTTGGAACTCTGATTAAATATATATTGGATCAGCTCAATCATCCATCACTCTTTTTTTAAACTTTTTTTAATTAGCTCCATTTTGAATGAATGTATTAGTACTATCATAATGAACTATTAGAAATAAGATGCTTATTCTAGTCTGTCAAAAATGCTCAATAAAATTAATTTCATGCAGCGTAATTAACAATCAAATTTTTAAAAATTGTCTTGCTGTATTTCTTAGCATTAAATAACTACATGCATTTGGAATTAAAGATTCTGGGTTCATTTTAAGGGAAAAAGGTTGGTTTATTTTTCTATGACTTTTCTATTATCCCTCTGAACTCACCTCTCACTATCCAGCAATGTCTACTTGCATCCTCTATCACATCAGTCTAGAACCACATTACAATAACATCCCCCACATCCAACCCTGCAACGATCCAGGCACCCTGCAGAACATTCAGACACAAAGTGGTTTGATTCAGTTCCTATTCTCGAGGCAATATAACCCTCTCTTCACCTCCCAAGTTTAGGATTCCATATAAGGTGTGGGCCCAGGCAGCCAAGAATAACTGTTAGATTCAACCTCCTTAGATAAAGAAAGAATATCACATCCCATCTTTTGTTCCAAGTAGCAAGATGGCTCCAAATTCCCAATTTGCATGGGAGACTTATTCTTTTTTACCACATAGGAACCACACCTTCAGTTACTATTTGCTTTTATATAAGATGACAATATTTGATATAGCTGCTCTACTGCTGACTTTGCATATCTCTATATCTGATCTCTGAGATAGTGATGTTTGCACTACTCTGGCTATCTCTTGTGTAACTTATTTTTTCTTTCTCCTCTCTCTGTCTCTGTCTGTATGTGTCTCTCTCATGTCTTTCTGTCCCTATAATCTATCTATCTATCTATCTATCTATCTATCTATCTATCTATCTATCATCTATCTATCTATTTAACTATCTATCATTTATCTATCTATCTATCATATACAATTCTATCACTAAATGTTTAGAACCCAGGAAGTTTGAACTATGAATGTACCATATCTTTTGGCCCAAAGACATCAAGAATTATTATAATCAGAAATTACTTAGAAGGGATTTTTCTTATTGCTTGTTTGTTAACTTTTGGTAATTTTATCACCCAAGTTATTAATAAGGATTTTTTGTTTTGTTCAATTTAGTTTTTACTTTGACAGTTACATATATCATTCTTAGGATTTGCATTAGGCTTACTCACAAATTTAATTCTTAAGTTCATTCTCTCTTTGAAATCTTCTTTATGATTCATGTATTCTCTTTCTTTTTAAATTTTTAAAATATTTAAACCTATCTAATCAAAGTTCCTGTCAGATCAATCCATATTCTCCGGTCCTTTGCATATCAGTATATCTGCTATATGCATTGTCTGCCTTTCATAACTATGTGTGATCTTTTGTGGGGTGAGATGTTCGCCTATAATGTTATTTGTAGTGATCATTCTCGTCCACATTGGAGGGTGGTTTTACAATTGTTTCTAACCATCCCCAGCTTTATAGCAACCTTTAACAGAACAACTTTTAAGTTTTCAATTTTTATTTTTCTCTGTTGTTCTCAGCAGTGAATAGTTAGTGGAAGTCCTGCACTATATCTTTATTCAGTGCAAGCTTGAGGTTCCAAATAACCCTCAACTATTTTTAATTATTTGACAGGGCAGGAAACTATATCCTGAGCCTGTTTGGCTCAGTTTTTCTAGTACCAGTAAATAATAATGATATAATACTACTACTAGTAGTAATAATAATTATTATTATATTTAATATAATAATTTATTTTATATATAAATTATAATAATATAATTCAGATAATAATATTTATTATTATAGGAATCCTTTATAGATTCCTGGTATATGAAGGGAGCCCAGTTTGAAACTTTTGTGTAATTCCAAAGCCTGAGCTCTTAATAACCATGCAACACTATATTTTATGGTAAAAAATATATAATTACTTGTGTCTATCAACCTATTAAGTGAACCATTTGTTAAATTCAAAATGGAGATAGATTTTATTAGAATTATATTTAATGTAATGCAAAAAATATTTTGATCACCTACCAGGATACAGGTATTCTGCTAGGCAATTGGGAAGATACAGAAGGACACAGAAGTAGAAGATAGCTTCTGCATATAAAGTTCAGGGTCTAGAAGAATGAAGAAAGCCAAGCATAAATGGCTTTAATACAAGTCAGAGAGGTATGCAGAAAGCACCGAGGGCTTAAGAGGCTCAACTGAAGGGAGACTGGATCTTAATCAGAATAGACTTTAAGAGGAGATGACATTTGGAAAAAGTTTTCAAAATAGATAAGATTTTGATAAGAAGTTAAGAATTTGATAAGAATATATACTATGGGGGTAAGGAATGAAGATGGCATAAATCATAGTCAGGGAAAGTATGTAAATAAGAGTTTGGCTCAAGCACTGGACATCTGTACCAAAGTAAGTAGACAATAAGACTTCAAAAAGATAGCTAAAGACTCTCCTTTTTATATTCCTCTCCTTCACCCAACTCAGCTCCTCAGTGGTGACCATTACTCTTGGGGCAGGAATATCAAACAATGTCAGCTGAAGTTCTAGTCTAGTTGTGTCATCTCCAGGATTGAGATTTGGCCTTTGTTATAAGACAGCTTTATATGTCATAGTCACTGACAAAGAATATTATGAACAAATCGTATTGTCTTCTGAAAGATCCCCTTCCATAAAGATTTGGTGAGTAAAACATTCTGGTTCTATCTGCATACTAGTGTTCAATTAGCTCACAGACTCCCAGAATTATAGAGGAAACTTAAAGAAACCATAGATATGTAAGCTTGGAAAGTGGTCTGAATGTCTTCCAGCCAGTTCCATTTCCCCATCTTCTGTGTCTATGTTAAATGTATGCATAGTCTCTTCATAGAGGTCCCCACAGGAAAAAAAATGCTCTACAGCATCTCTATATCATATGTTCCTTCATTTTCAAGTATGGAAATGATTTTGTTGCCCTGATTTACAGTCATGTATTAATGCTTCCCTCTACCAAGAAGTGTCAGGTGACTCCACAGGTGTCAAGTATGGTGGACTGTGACCTTGTGATTTTGTGACGAATAGAGTGTGCTATTTAGACTGGCAAATGATATGAAAAGTGAATGAAAACTTGAGGCCTAAACCTCAGCAACTTTCTTCTCTTCATCAATAATAAGGCAAGTTACTCAATTTGTTAGCACCCGAGTTTTCCCAGTTCCCAAAATGGAAAGACTAGTTCCATATTATAAAATTCTTTGAGAGCTTTTCATAACTTAAGGCAATAATAAAAATTAAAATCATATATATAGCAATGAAATTTACCTAGTATGCATAAAACTATATTTTATGATAATTCTAATTTATGAGTTTAGCCTTCTCTCTTATGTGCTTACTTTTCAATACCCAGGCAGGGCATGAGTTCTATGAGGGTGAATCCATGCCTCACGGAGGTCTGTTTCTTTTCCACTTACAGCACAAGCTCTGGCCTTCTCCAAAAACATTTTAATAAATTGATTTTTTTTGGCATTTTTAACTTGTCAGAATTACCATTTAGAAACAATTTATTAAATTTGTGGTTACTTCATTTTCCTTGTTTCTTATGTAACTCACAATGACTGCGTCATCTCTTGGCTATAAGAATCATGATTTAATTAGAGAATAAATGTCAGAAGTTTGTCTACTTACAGATGATTAAAAAACAAGATTCTACCTCTCAGATTACTTAGAAATTCACTGGAAGCTAAAATGAAAAGAATTATATTAGGATTCTACACACACACACACACACACACAAACACACACACACACAATTTATGCCTTAGAATTCAATTGTATCTCCTTGAAAACAGGTTGTATAATAAACCAGTAAAAGGTCATGTGTGAATCATAAATATCACAATTTCAGCAAAGAAATTTGATTTGTAATGTTTAGGCCACATGTGTTTTCTTGGACACCAAAAATTTTGGCATTTGAAACCAGCACTTTCTTTCCCCTTTTTACTTCCTCATAAGGTTATGTATATTTATATTACATTCTTTTCCAAGACAAAAAGAAAATTAAGGGAGCACAATAAATTTTCTTTGTGTGCCCTAAAACTTTCTCCTTAGTGACACAATGCCACTGAATATTGGTAAGGAAGCCCACACTTAGCGCTCAAATGCTCAAGCCAGATCCTAGGAATGCCCATTTCCCACATGACTAAGAAATGATGTTACGCTGAGCTTTTCTGATTCCCATCAACAGATACCTTATTGATCTAAGTCAGAAGAGTGAGCCCCACATGTTTGAAGCTGCTTGCTCTGTGTTATTAGAGAAGGCTGTCTATGTTTTAAATGCTTCCTTTTGGACTATCACCATGATACCGGTTACCAATGACATTACAGCTACTGTATGGAAATTTGATTACAAATTCTAAAGAACTGGGGCGCCTGGGTGGCTCAGTTGGTTAAACGACTGCCTTCAGCTCAGGTCATGATCCCGGAGACCCGGGATCGAGTCCCACATCGGGGCTCCCTGCTCGGCAGGAAGCCTGCTTCTCCCTCTCTCACTCCACCTGCTTGTGTTCCCTGTCTGGTTGTGTTTCTGTCTGTCAAATAAATAAAATCTTTAAAAAAAAATTCTAAAGAACTTTATGTATGTCAACATCACACACATTAATTGAGGGTGTCATCAACTCTGATGCATCAAGCCCCACCTGCCTCTATTCTAAGTAATGGTTGGAGTGGCCAGGCAGGAGGAAGCTTCCATCTATCTAGTAATGAGCACTCATTTAAGAAAGCCCTTTTCCATCTATTCTGTCAGCACACCAAAGGAGCCAGAAGCATGGGTGTAGGGCTAAGGTAAGAGGAAGTAAGCCTTCAAACTGCAGCTCTTTACAGTGCCTAAACTAATCTGAGGCACCCTTACTCCTGGACACATTAACAATCCAATGACGGGAGCTCCAAAGGAACGTCAAGCCTTCAACTACAGGGCTGCTGAAATGTATTACAAGATACCTTCCTGTCCCTTGATTTCCTATGGAGTATTGTTAACAGTGATTGTATCTGGGGAGAAGGATAGGATGAACTTTATTTTCTTTGTACATTTTTTTTTATTTTAAATATTCTCTAACTAAAAAACAAACGAAAAACAAAACAAAACAAAAACAAGGAAAAAAAAGAGAAAACATTTGTATTGAGAGACAGCAAGGCGAGGCTTGACTAGAAGGGAAGGAGCAGAGCTATTGGCGCCAGACTACCTGGTTCGAATCCTAGTTTACGCTGTCACGAGCTGTGTGGCCAGACCCAAGTTACTTATCCGCTGTGGTAAGTTTCCTCATTTGCAAAGTAGGAATGATGACAATAATAGTAACTTCCATAAGACAGTTGTGAGGGTAAGGTAAAGTAGGTAAAGCAATTAAAATAATGCTGGCATAAATGCAGTGCTTTATAACAGATAATGATTATCTTTTAAAGATGCATCTTCAGAACTGATGCTGCTTACCCAGAACGTGGCACAGTGCTGTCTCTCATCTATTTGGTGGTCTTTAGCCCCTGTATCAAAAACAAACTGCTCCAAGTCTGATAACAGGTCGAATAATTTCTTTAATCCCAGCGATTTCTAAGAAAAGGGCCATATGAGGACTGGACACAGCATGTTAAGTAGAGGCTTGAAACTACTTTAGGCAAACAGGGTAGCACAGAGCAAGGAACATTACAACTCGGAGGAGACTGCCTTGTTGTTAGTGTCAATGCTATGACTGATTTTGTGGGTGACCTCAGGCAAGTTGCTTCTCTCTCTGGGCCTTCTCAGCTTCTCTATCTGCAATACTGTCTATTCCAATTCCCTCCTGTTCGTCTCTTCTGCCCCATACAATGGGGAGGAAAGTACTGACCTGCTGAATAAACAAGTAATAAAACATTCAAAGTAAGGGTATTTCTAAGCAAAGTACTTTAGAATCTTGTACTATAAATGCTGCTCCTCAAAATATTTCTGTCATGGAAAAAAAAATATATTTCTGTCATGGGAGTGATACCTCCCCCCCACCATAGAAGTTAAATAACTGACACATTGGAGATTTAAATTTAGATTCCATGCAACCCTAATCAAAGTCAGAGCACAAAGAAGGCCAACTGAGCATCTGCTAAGTGGATGAGGAAGGGAGCTGCCTTCCCCCGATGAGGAAATTTAAATGACTCACTGTCTTTGCCAAGTCATCTAGCACTAGATATTCCTGATTTTCATATTCCTACTCTTTTCTAGGTAATACAAGTGTCTACTAGATCACTAAGAAGAGATTTATACACTAAGTTATGTATCTCTTTACTGATCAATACTAGTGAAAGGGGAACATTTAGAGATGATCCTGCCCTCGAGGCACCTGGGGTCCAGCAGCAGGGACTGGTGAGTGCAAAAAAGTTCAAATTACATAGTCACATATGGCAGGTGTCCTCTGACATTCCAGGCTCTGGGAAGTCTGAAAGGCTCTACTAAGAAAAAAACATCTTTTTGCTTCAATTTACATGAACTCAAAAAAATCCTGGTTCATTATCATCTCCTAGAATAGTGCTTCTCAATGAATCTACAGTGAAGTCAGCATTTATAAGAGTTTTTCAAGAATCAAAGATTGATTCACTTACTTGTGGAGCATAAGGAGTAACATGGAAGGCATTAAGAGAAGGAAAGGAAGTGTGAACTGGAGTAAATCAGAGAGGAAGACGAAGCATGAGAGACTCTGGACTCTGAGAAACAAACTAAAGGTTTTGGCAGGGAGGGGGTGGGGGGATGGGTGGGCCTGGTGGTGGGTACTGAGGGCATGTATTGCATGGAGCCCTGTGTGTGGTGCATAAACAATGAATCTTGGAATACTGAAAATATTTTAAATTTTTTTTAAATAAGAGATTGATATTTTTGTAAAATGTAATATAAACGAATTCTCTTAAAATGAAAGAAAGCAAAGATATATCAAACCTATTTATGATAATAGTCATCTGTGTTTCCAGAGTGGGTGACACTTCGAACCATATCATTTGACATTTCCAACCAAATCATTTCAGACACAGGAAGCCCAAGAATTAGAAATGTAAAGAGATTTGGGGCACCTGGGTGGTTCAGGGGGTTAAGAATCATGTCTTCTGCTCAGGTCATGATCCCAGAGTCCTGGGATTGAGCCCCTGTGGTGGGCCAGCAGAGCCTGCTTCTCCCTCTCCCTCTACCTGGAGCTCCCCCTGCTCGTGCTCTTTCTCTCCCTCGCTCTCTCAAATAAATAAAATCTTTAAAAAAATGTAAAGAGATCTTATCCAAGGTCATATAACCCAACTTGAATAGATTAGGGACAAAAACTCGGGATTCACACTTCTTCTTACCTACTGTAATTTCTAGTACATCCCCCAGGTGGCTGCTTTAGTTTCCATGCTCTCACTCTTCCCTTCAGAGAAGCTGATGCTAAAAGACGGTTATGTAGGACTTTCCTGTTATAAAAACTGTAGATAAAATCAAACTGCTAGGGTGCTTTGGTGGCTCAGTTGGTTAGGCATGCGCCTTCAGTTCGTGTCATGATCCCAGGATCCTCAAATCCAACCCCACATTAGGCTCCCTGCTTGGTAGGAAGCCTACTTCTTCCCCTCCCTCTGCCTGCAGCTCCCACCTGCTTGTGTTCTCTCTCTCTCCCTTTGTCTGTCAAGTAAATAAATATTTAAAAAATAAAATTGCTATCTTATTGACGAAATACTCTTTTTCCCCCTAATTTGCCTTCGTAAACCTCCATTGTGGACACTTACTAACATTGGTTCATCTTCTTTTGTACTTGCAAATGAATTCTAGAGTGGAATGAAGAAGAGGAAAAATGAGGAAAAGATTTTAATGCTGAAAATTATAGCCATTTCTTATCTATTACTCTTTACTCACATAAGTCAACACCTACATTCACAGTAATTCTACATATAGGAAACTTTTTTTTAAATGATATGACTATACCCTCAGAAAAGAAGTCCAATCTCTGAACTACATTATTTTTCTATCCTGATTTCTTGTCTGGCTTTCCTTTTTGAATTCAAGTCTTGACTTTAATTTAGAAAATAGATAAGCAACAATTCTTTTCATGCCATAAGACCAAGGGCATGCCATCTAATCATTGAAACTGGTATGGTCATTATCACTTGATGTTTCTAGTTGATCTAAAATGCAGAATTCTTATCATATTTATAACACTAAGTCACTGGGGGACCTATTTTTAGTCCCAGAAATTCTATTAATTCATGATGACTCTGTAGCCTATTCATGACTGCAGTATTCTTAAAATAAGAACCCCAAGTGAAACTAATCCTTCAATATTAAAATTATTCTGCTTCTTACCTGTTGCCCCAGCATGTTTCTAAAACTTACTGAATGGGGTGCTGGGTGGTGCAGTCATTTGAGCATCAGACTCTTGGTTTTGGTCATGATCTCAGGGTCATGGGATGGAGGTCATGATCTCAGGTCACGGGATGGAGCCCCAAGTTGGGTTCCATGCTCAGCAGAGAATCTGCTTGGGGTTTCTCTCTCCCTCTGCCCCTCTCCCACCCCCATGCTTACATGGTCTCTCTCTCTCTTTCTCTAAAAATAAACAATACAAATCTTTAAAGATTTTATTTATTTATTTGACACAGAGAGAGAGATCACAAGTAGGCAGAGAGGCAGATAGAGAGAGAGGAGGAAACAGGGTCCCTGCTGAGCAGAGAGCCCAATGCTGGCTTCAGTCCCAGGACCTTGAGATCATGACCTGAGCTGAAAGCAGAGGATTTAACCCACTGAGCCACCCTGGCGCCCAACAATATAAATCTTTAAATAAAATAAAATAAAATAAAGCATTGGATAGGGGCACCTGGGTGGCTCAGTGGGTTAAGTGTCTGACTCTTGATTTCAGCTCAGGTTGTGATCTCAGGGTCACGGATTGAGTCCCACATCGAGCTTTGTGCTCAGTGTGGGGTCTGATCATCCCTCTCCCTCTGCTCCTTCCCTTGCCTCTAGTGCTTTTTCTCTCTCTCTCTCTAAGATAAGTAAATAGAATGTTAAAAAAAAAAAAAAACCTACTGAATAATGAGTTCAACATGGGAGGACAATGACAAATTAAATCCTTTGTGTTCTTCAATTCTTCAAATCAGGAATTCTCAAAAATTTTAAGGAAAACACCTTTATACAAATAATGAGGAAAGGAGAAAACAGCCACTGCTATCAGTTTTGCCTCCCACTCCTCTGGGAATCCTGGAAAACCAGAAGGGAGAAATAAACAATCATGGTAGTGATAACATAGGGAATATAGGGAATTACTGGGTAAGTCTTACAGACAAAGGAAGGAAGAACTGTTTTTCTAAACTATTTCTTTATTAAAACAAAACAAAACTTTACATGCATTCAAAAAGTCATACTTGATTGTTTTGCAGACACTAGGTATCTAGTGTGAAATAAGAACCCTAATAAATTTCCAGTGGACTGCACTTATTTATGGTCATGAAATGCCATGTCCATGACAAAACCTTTCACTTAAATTCAAATTCCAAATTTAGAAATAAATGGAATACATGTGTTTATTGTTCTTTCCTTTTCTGAAAATTAGCTATCATATTTTTTTAGCTTTAGTATTTTTTTAGCCACAATTCAGTTCTTTATATTGTATCTTCAATTACTTCAGTTTAACTCACATTAATGATCTCTGAACTAACCCGGTAGAAATACCCTAAACTATAGCCCCAGAAATAGGAGAAGTGAAATCAATGTTACTAAATCTGCATGTAGTGATTATAGATGGAAAAATCTCATCGTTGCCATGACAATGCCACACATGACTTTGATGTTTTTTTTTCACAGAATAACAAAATGTACATTTAATAGAGATGTCTAATTGTCTTTCACTCTGGTTTTTGCTCACCAACATAGCAACATGCTTTTCACTAACATCACAGTATTGAAGTTGCTCTGGCTTCCAGCTGCCATTAGCATATTTTGTATTCATGCTTTGTATAAATTCTGGAAAATGTTTTCAGCTTAGCTTCCCAACTATGCATTTAATTTATATCTAATGAGACAAGACAATGTTAAGTAAATGTGAATTGATTAACTGCAAGCAGATGTATTGGTGTTTATTAACCTAATAGTAGATAATTTTATTGACCATCTCCTAAACCATAAGACCTAAACAACTGTTTTTAGTTGAAGTTTAAAGGTAAATTTAAGCACAAACAGATGATTTAAGGGGCCAGGCTTTTCCTACTATTCAAGTCTTATGAGCAACTCAGTTTCCTCAAGCAATTCATGATAAGGTCCTGAGAAGTCTATTAGCCCTTCTTTTACTAAATATACACTTTCTTTTACAACCAAACCAACAAATGAACTAAATGTGAGTCAGTATCTTTTTAGACATTTTATTCCAGGTCTGGGAAGTTGCCATAGTTAGATTTTTCCATTCAATCAGGCCATAATTTGTTAGATGTAACTCTTACTAGTGGTCTTAAATTGTGACACTCATGTGATAAAGCTGTAAGTTCTTGGGTTCTTCACAAAACTATTCTATGAAGTCAGTCCCAAATACTTGAATACTGTTCATATGAACAAATACTCATACAAAAAAAATATTCAGCTCTCTCTATATAACAGCTTTTTCCTTAAATTATGACCCTGATGTCCATATTTAGTAAGAGGAGTCTATGAGTCAATGGTAACTTTGTACCACATTCCAGTTCCTCCAACCCACACATTATCCCCAAGTTCCAACAACAGGGGCTTTGATGAAGTATTTCAGCATTTTAGTAAATGCTGTACCAAACAGTCACAACTTGATTCTCATTAACTCTGATTTCTTCAGGTGCCATGATTAGGCAGTGTTTTCTGACATGCGTCACTTTTGATAGAACTAGTTATCAGCTATAAGGCTGCCCCAGGGTAGACAGTCTTATAGCAAGACCATCTTGGCATCTCAATAACATATCCTTTTGAAACAAAGTGAAGCAAAGAAACAACCCACATGCAATAAAAGCCTGACTAAAAACAAAATCAAAACATTCTACTGAAAGTCTACTGTACTTAAAACTGAAGATTGCCAGTATATTGTGAAATAAATGGCGAAAGAAATCTTGTGCAGTAAACTCTTAAGAGCCTTGGCACACATACTTTCTTTGATTTTCTCATGGTCACACCACAACTGAGTAGCAGGTTCAAGATTCAAACTCAGGTCCATGACTTGAAAGCACATGCACTCTTCATTAGTTTCATTGTCCTAGGACCTGCCTGAAAGACAGAACAGACAATGAATTCTACCTCAAGCCAATGGATTTTCTCACGGTGTTTACCCTTTGGGTTGTAGTATGACCTCACTATGCAATCTGGAGCACAAGGTTATGTCATAAAAACCAGTCACAATCTCTTTTAAACTACTTACTCAGTAGAAAGCATCTCAGCACAAGTTGGGACACCAGCAAGTTACCAGGGGTCTTTGTTTCTTGTGGACCTGCCATTTTACCCTCAAATGAGCACTTTGTCATGATTTCTTTCTTTCTCCAGATGATATCACCATCCAGAGATTCCAGGGATTCCCCTCCCTCTCTAAATACCATAAATTGGGCAACCTGAATATGCAGTGTCTCAGTGAGTTTGGATGCACCTGATCTACTCTCTCATGTCTGGTCCAGAGCCACAGTATTACCCAAGTAAAACACCCTCTGTGGTTTCACCATCTTGTTCTGGCTTCTCCATTTCTAGGGCAGCCTGCAGAGTGTACTAAACTAATCTATTTAGCATTCCCTCTGAATATGTCAACTGCCTTCTCAAAAACCCTTGGATTCCCCATTAGCTATAAGACAGTCATTTCCTTGTCTTTTAAGAAACTCCAAAATACCTTATTTATTTATTTATTCATTCATTTATTTATTTATTTTAAGATTTTATTTATTTAACAGAAAGAAACAGAGCTAGAGAGGGAACATAAGCAAGGGGAGTGTGAGAGGGAGAAGCAGGCTCCCTGCTTGATGTGGGACTCAATCCTGGGACTCCAGGATCATGACCTGAACCGAAGGCAGATGCTTAACGACTGATCCACACAGATGCCCCAACACAATATCTCATTTCTTTCTTTCCATTCTCATTTCACACAATTCTGAACTGATATCACAATCAACTTTCAGAACATGCCCCAAATTTCCTCATGTTCAGGCCATGACCTTAAGCGTAAAATAACTTTCCCAATCCAGGGTTATCCTATTTTAGTTCAGTCAATCACACAAGACCCACCTCAAGTGAATCTTCAGTTCTGAAGCTGCTGGTTCTTATTTTACAACCACTATCATACTGAGATCTTTATTTCCTTTAAATTCCTTACAGAGATTACTTAAAACATTGTCATTATATTATGTCTTTCCTCTCTCTCTCTCTCTCTCTCTCTCACACACACACACACACTTGTCCTGCCTCTCTCTTCTAGATTCAATTACTCATTTCCATATCCCTCATAGCATGGGTTTTTAATAATAACAAGTACTCAATACGTGTTTCTTGAAATAAAGTAGCATATAGTACCTTCTGTAAAACCTTGAAAAGATGCCCCCATGTTTTATACCAATATGCCTAGGAGCAAATGCTATTGTGCCTTTCTACAATAATAAAACTGCCTGACTTCATTAATGCAAGGCCAGAAATATGGGCCAGGCTGGTGCAGTGAGCACTTTTATTCACATCACCCTCACTCCCACTCCATCACATACCTAGGGACACTTTTTTTTTTCCTTTCTTTTTACCAAGTCACAGATGGCATAAGATAGACAATGAAAGAACAGCTGGTAGTTCCACAGTCGTACCTTGGGCTCTCTCAGAAGCTCAGTTCAAACTGTCCCCATAACCAGAACAAAGCAGTGAAAGAAACAAAATTGCCTGGCAATAAAACACTTTATTTCATTTGAATTGCCTGAATAATATCCTCTACCCTCTGTTTAGCTTTAACTTAGGTGACCTGGCAGGTACAACTGCAGTGTGTGGGCTCCTTCAGTGACAGCATCAGAGGTGTAGTCCTTGAAAGCTGCCAGCAGCGGTAGCCTCTAGGTGTCGCTGGCCAGCCTGAGCTGGAGGGTGGGGGGGGGGGGGGGAAAGGGAAGAAAGGAAGGAGAATCAGGAAGATGGGAGGGAGCAACCCAGAGGTAGAATAAAGCACAGCAAGCCCACTCCTTCACAGAACACCTAGTTGTGACATCAGCAACAATTCCTTCAAAGATTTAGCAGGTGTCCCATTTGAATACACTGTACAGTTTACATCTCAAGCAGAAGAAAGTAAAATAATGAGAAGTCGAAGTAGAAAACTTACTTTATACTTAGGTGGCACAATCACCAGAAAAGGGGATTTCCATATATGTATTTATAAAATAAACACCAAGTGCTTATTATGCACCAGGCAGGACTTGAAACACTGGGGATACAACCGTCAATATAAGGTGCATTGTCCTCAAATCTTGTGGAACTTTTATTTCAGTAAAGGGAGCAAGGACCGGTTGGTAAAGTGTGGGGAGGAAAGAAATGAATAAACATAAATAATGCAGATAATTTTTGAGAATGCTAAGTAGTCTAAAGAAGATAAAAAAAAAAAGTGATGTGACAGAAGACTTACAGGTTTGCAGAGTACTGTAATTAAGGTCATCGGAGAGGAGTTCTCTGAGAAAAGGATATTTGAATTGTGACCTGAATGACAAAAATAAACTGAGAGAGAAAGAGAGAGGAGAGACAGAGTAAGAGAGAGAACACAATTGGGCAAAAAATATGAACCCAGAGCATCCCAAGCAAATGGCCCAGATTATTTTTGGCACAGACTCTAAGATGGAAATTAGTTGGAATAAGCTTGTTATATTTGACAAGTGCAAAGAAAGCCAATGTGGCTGGATCATAGTGAACAGAGTAGAAGGTGCTAATATAGAAAGCTGGAATGAGAAGCAGAGGTCAGATATTATAGGATATTGTAGGTTCCAGAAAGAGGGGTGAATTTTATTCTAAGTTCAGTAATGGGAAGCCTTTTAAGGCTTTTAAATCCAGGACTGACACAATCTAATTTACATTTTAGAGAATGACTCCAATTTCTGTAAGGAGAATGGAGAGTGGCAGAGCCAGAGCAAAGAAGGGAAAAGAGACAGAAAGTTAGGCTAATACTTCAGGGGCCAGCTGCTGGGGGCTTCAATCAAACTGAAGCACAGTCACCTTCACACTGTTCCTGAAGCTGTCTGAATGAACCCTCTACTACAGAATTATCACACTGTATGACCTTCTACTATTATATGAGTCGGTGACCTACACTCAGCAACATCTTACTCATCTCCCTAACCTCTACCATCCAATGCAGAGCTGACTCAGAAAATGCTGATCGTGTGAATTATAATACTATGGCCCAGGACTCAAAGCTCTTCACCTTGGGTAGATTATTTCACCAAACATCCCCCAGGCCTCAGTTTCCTCACTTGTCAAAGTACATGCCACTCCCTCATCTCATGGTCTTCTTAATAATATAGTAGGTATGGATAACATAGAGCCTTGTAAAATTACATTTCTTGAATTGTTAGGCATTGTCAGTTCCTCTCTTCTCTTAAACACTTGCTTTTTTTAATAAGAGAGCACTTTTTCCCCCAAATTAGAACTCACTAGAAGTTTCTTTGGGAATCTTAGGAGATCTGCTGGTAATTTGGGGATGTAGAAAAATCATTTGATTCTCTTAAACCTCTGTTGTCATAGTAGGTTAAAAAGTACAGATCATTCCTCCCCCCTTATAAATTTCCCAATTATCTTAACTCTTACCTGTTGCAGAAGCCTGGGCTCTACTGGTGGATCAAAGTAGATACAGAAATAGGTACATAGGAGAGAAGCAGTGTGATGTACAGAAAAGATCACTGCACTCACAGGCAGCAGGCCTGGAGGCTCCTGTCGGTATTGCCACCTTCCAGTGTAGTCTGCAACATGAACTCAGGTGCCACCCACCATGTCTTGTTTTGTTGTTGTTGTTTGTTTATTTGTTTTAAAGATTTTATTTATTTATTTGACACAGAGAGAGATCACAAGTAGACAGAGAGGCAGGCAGAGGGAAAGGAGAAAGCAGGCTCCCTGCTGAGCAGAGAGCCTGATGTGGGTCTCGATCCCAGGACTCTGAGATCATGACCTGAGCCTAAGGCAGAGGCTTTAACTCACTGAGCCACCCAGGTGCCCTGTTTGTTGTTATTGTTGCTGTTTAATTAACATATAATGTATTGTTTGTTTCAGGGGTACAGGTCTGTGATTCGTCAGTCTGACACAATTCACCACACTCACCATAGCACATACCCCATTTCACATATCATTAATGAGACTAGAAAAAGGGTGCTTGGTTTTCCAACACTAAACAGTTCTCCGATAGCAACTGTATGCCTCACAATTCAGTTCAGTGCTGGACCTGACTTCCTGGAGTTAGCACTGACCCCACAGGTGAAGGACTCAGTTCCAAAAACGGCTTCCATTTTAAATGCTAGCTACAGAGAGAGTCCCTAGACTACCTCAACTTCACCTTAGCTAACTATAAATTCAGGAAGGTTCTTACAATTCACTCACCAGGGTTCAAAAATTTCCTGGAATGACTCAACAAAATTCAGGAAAGCACTATATGTTTGATACTTAAGCAACATAGGTTTGAACTGCCTAGATCTGAATATAGGTTTTTTTTTATAGTACAGACTATAAAATGTATTTTCTCTTCCTTATGATTTTCTTAACCTATTCTTTTCTCTAGTTTACATTAGTGTAAGAATACAATACATCTAACATAGAAAATATGCATTAATGGACTATGTTATTGGTAAGGCTTCTCACGGTAGGCTATTAGTAGCTCAGTTTTGGGGGAATCCAAAGTTACATGCAAATTTTTAGCTGTGCAAAGTGTTGGTCCCCCAAACCCCTGCAATTGTTCAAGGGTCAACTATACTTATAATTGCAGGCTACAATTCAGGAACAGCCACAAGGAAGAGATGCAAAGGGGAAGGTATTAGGGAAGTGGGGGTATGCAGAGCTTTCATGTCCTCTCCAACACACCAGCCTTCCAGCACATCTGTGTGTTCACTGGGAGGTTCCCTTAGCCTTGTTGTTTCAGAGTTTTTATCCAAGTTTCATTATGTAGACATGATTGATCAAATCATTGGACATTGACGATTAAACTCAATCTCTAGTCCCTCTTCCCTCCTGGGAGTCTGGAGGTGGGTCTAAAAGTTCTACTTCTCTATTTTGGTGGTTGGCTTTTCCTCTGGCAACCAGCCCCATCCTGAAGCTGTCTGTGTGCCTCCCAAGACTCACTTCATCAGCATAAACTCAGATATGGTCAAAAGCGTTCCTTATGCATAATAAGAAATTTCCATCACTCAGGAAATGCCAAGTGTTTTAGGAGCTCTGTGCCAGGACCCAGAGACAAAATATAAGTACACATATTTTTATTATATCAGAAAGGGCAGTCAGTTTGATTATTTGTATGTCCTTTTTGGTTCTAAATATTCTGCTACTGGTTAAGCTTTATCTATACTTCAGTTTCTTTCTTTTTTTTTTTTTTTAAAGATGTTCTTTATTTATTTGACAGAGAAAAACACAGCTAGAGGGGGAACACAAGCAAGGGAAGTGAGAGAGGGAGAAGCAGGCTTCCCACTCAGCAGGAAGCCAAATGCTGAGCTGGATCTCAGGACTACTGGATCAGGACCCCAGCCTAAGGCAGACCCTTAACGACTGAGCCACCCAGGGGCCCCAATATACTTTAGCTTCTAAAGTCAAGTTCTATACCACTGAATACAAAACCATCTGGGTATAGATGTATGAGGACTATGTGACTCTCTACACAAAAATGGGATAAAAATAGTTAGCATTCCCTTCCTTACCACTATCACAAAAAGAAAAGATACTCAGTGTTTAATGAAATTTCCCAAGATTAGGTAGAAAGAGAAATAGAGACAAAAATAACTATAAATCTCATTAATTCTGACTTCTTTATTGATTTTACTCTATCTTAAACTGCAAACAATAGCAAAGGTTTTCCCATGGGCAATTCAAATAAATAGAATAAACATATTTTTTGAGAGGACTACCAAAAATGCGTTGAAAATAATTAAACAATCAGAAGTATATACACATATTCATGAACAAAAAGTACATAAGGATATACTATTAAAAAGAAGTCAGTCACAACTCCAAAGACAAATTCCCAAAGCACCACATTAAACTAGATTTTTACAAATCTGACACATTAACCTTCAGTTCTGATAGATTTCATTTTTTTAAATTATAGAATTCCAAATTACAGAAAGGAGAATAAAAAAAGAGAAAATATAATCTGGCTCTGGTCCTGATGAACCAAGCACAGTGAGGATTTGCTGTCCTCATGTTTTTGTCATGCTACTGTGTTTGTGGGAATTATAACTAGAGATTTCTCACTTCAGGAAACATAGACAACTACAATAAGGATTTCGCTCCCTGTCTTTTGAATAAAATAGATGTCATATTTTTCTCATTTCCCACACATTCTATTGTGGCCAATAACAAGTGGGGAGTTATAACTAGATATTTCTCACTTCAGGAAACATAGACAACTACAATAAGGATTTCGCTCCCTGTCTTTTGAATAAAATAGATGTCATATTTTTCTCATTTCCCGCACATTCTGTGGCCAATAACAAGTGATCAGAAAGTCACTGACAAACCCTTTATTGTTAACTGGCAAATAACCAGAGGGTTTGGCAGTTAAATTTGCAATTATTCCAAAATTTACCAAAGGCACCTTGTATTTCAAGCAGTAAAGAGAAGTCACATTTTACAGCACCACCTTGTGACAGAATAAGGAATTGGCTTGCCAAAGTAATAAGCCTTTCTAAACTCATTAAAGAAAATTGCTTTAAAAATTAATTTCTTTTTAGTTTTTCCTTCACAATATATATGTATATTTATAGGCAACTCAATTTAGCCAATTTTTCTTCTTGTTTTCAATATTTTCCTCTCAGCACAATTAAATCATCTTGATATTAATCATTAAAGCCACATGAAACAAAAATCTATTATACTTAAATATTTTATATTCAGACAAAATATTTGTCATCTTCTTTTTCTATCTCTCAATATTCTTCTATGCTCTTATCTTGCCTCTCCATGGATACAAGAATACTATATATATAGATATATATATCTATATATAGATATATATATTTTTTTAATCAATGGAAAATATGGAGGTTAGGGAATCCATTTCTCACAGTTTCCCATAGCCAGGCATAAAGCAGAGCAACATAAATTGTGTGTGTATTATCTAGTATCCCAATTATTACTTGTTCTACAAATTAAAAGTGGAAAATTCATGGATGCTATGTTACTTATTTTGAAGTTGGTTTTCTGAATTTTAGAAATAGGACTCATCAATGTTCATTATATTCTGCCAAATGTTTTTTCTTGTTCTAATTATTTGTGATATGTACAATTACCTACTCCAGCGGTTTTCAGAGTTTAGCATGCATAAGAAACATCGAGAGTATTTGCTATTTGTTACCAACCAGACACCTATCCCATTGCTAGGTTCTGATTCCAGAGAACCGAAGCTAGATTCTTGCAACATGCATTTCAACCAGCCCACAGAAATTCTAAAGTGGCTGATCTATGGCCACACTCTGAGAAGACTGACCTGACTTTACCATTTCATTTTACCATTTGAATATACTGGCCTCCGTGGGCCTTCTGGTGTGTGCTTCTATGCAGCCCATTTCATCAGTTAATTTTGCTCTTTTATCATATTTTCCCTGTAGTGTCTTGGCCCTGGATCTGCTGTTCTTCTATTTGTATGTTTCTCAGCCTTCTGAAATCCTCAGTATAATATTCATTTATTATCCACTGTCTGACTTTAGATAGAGGACAGTCTGTTAATGTCTAGAACAAAGGGAACTTTTAAAAGCATAACAATTAAGAATATCCTGACAAGGTTTCTGAGTTCCTAATGGAATTTTATGTCCTATCCTCCACAGTATTCCCATGACCTAGCATAATACCTCCCACATAATACAGTCAATATTTACTAAACGAATAAACACACATTGAAAAAAAATTCAGCTTGAAATTACTATACCAGTAGTTAGTTCCTGACATTGGCCCTTAAAATCATTGACGCCACCTTCCTCATTTTACAGATGGGTACACAGAGGCCCTTCTAAGGCACCTGCTTACAGCAAGTCACTTAAGGAAGTAGGACCCAAGTCTTCTGACTTCCAGTGAAACGCTCCCCCTTCTACTAAGGCAGATTATCCTGGTGTCTTCTCAAAATAACCTTATGGTAATTTACTTGCTGTTTGTAACTAATGTTCAATTCCAACGAGACAGCTTTTCCTAAAATGCTTAGGATTTCTGAGGGTTGATATCTCTCCTCTCCTCTTCTCTGACCTTCAACCTCCAAAATCTAATTATCTCCAACTTCAAATTCTCCTTGGGTAACATCCTGAATGGGAAAGAACAGACGCAGCGGTAAAGCACAGCTTTATTGACTACAATTGTTATAACTTTTCTAATTAAAGTTCCTACAGTAGAGCATTTGCAGAGTATGTGTGGTAATTTCGTTTTCACAACATTCAGGCATTCAAGGTAGGTGTACAATCCCCATAGTTTGTGAAATAAATGTGCAGGGAGCAGGGAATAAATGTGTGTGTGTGTGTGTGTGTGTGTGTGCGCGCGTGTGTGCGTGTCTGTGTGTCTGTGTAAATATGCAAACATGTTTATGTGCAATGTATGTATCCATTGTAAGTATATGTATACAATATACATACACATATATAAAATATGAAAAGGAAAACCCTTGGTGTGGTGCCCAGAAATTTACAATAAATTTTGTAATCTAGGCCTTGATCCTGCCACTAACTTTTGCAATGTTCCCTTCCTTCTCTGGGCTCAGTCCCCATCTTCCAAATCAGATGTTTGAATTTCGGGGTCTAGGGAAGTCTAAGATTCCCTCCAGATGCAATGTCTTAGGGATCTTAAGTCCCAGAGTAGGCAAATCACTCACTTTCTAAATGATCTAACCAGCAAATCTCAAAGCTAGAAAGTGATTTGTACACAAGGAAAGATGAAATCATAATTCTACTGCCAGACCTTTGCTGGTCAGCACTGACAGGTTCTGGAAGGAGGTGGTGGATTCTGTCATTACTCACTCAGCCAAGCCTGTTCCTCTCATCTCCCATACTCATTCTCAGCCGGAGGCACCAGATCACTGCAGGTTGTTTGGTCTCCAGAGCTGATCTAGTTTACACACGGGTGGTGTCCCCTGGTGTCATGGCAGCTGCTGCCACACCTGCTCCATTCCCAACAGAGACCCATCGTCCCACCTTCAAGAACTCAGCATGGACACCTCTTACAATACCTCATTCTGCCACCCTTGGAGCTGAACTGCCAAAGGTTCAAGAGACTGTTAAAAAGATACAGTTGGGATGGCTCAGTGGGTTCAGCATCTGCCTTCAGCTCAGGTCATGATCCCAAGTTCCTGGGATCGAGTCCCTCATAGGGCTCCCTGCTAGGGGAAGGAGGGGTGTCTGCTTTTCCCTCTCCCTCTGCTGCTCCCCCTGTTCTTCCTGCTCTTACTCTCTCTTTCTCAAATAAATAAAATCTTAAAAAAAAAAAAAAAACAGCTGAATGAAGACTCTCCCCCCCAGACTTCCATCTCTGAGCTCTTGAAGAAGCTCCCTAATTGTACTGAGCCTCTGTAAATGAAGACTGTAAGGCCCACCACTCCACAAACGTGGGGACGGTGTCCTTATCAAAGATAATGAGGTACCAAGTATCTATCCCAGAGCACCTCCTATCACAAGCGCAAAGAAACTGTTAAACTGCCGGAGGCCCTTTCGGTTCCTCACATTTCTGAGATGGGTGAGAGATAAATCCCATTTTACATGATTTGAAGTCTGTAAAGATACAATGTTACTGTCGTTCTTTGAGAAACAAAGTTCAGCGCTGTGCAAAGAACACACATAGGAAGCTGCCCACGCACATCCTGTCCCTGTCATTTAGGAAGCAATTTTAATTCCACAAAATAACGCAAAGACGAAGCTATGCAGCTGTACCTGATTTCTACCTGAGTTCTGACTTGGTATGTGGGGCAATCTCTTGCCCTCTCTGGGTTGTCTTTCCTAGGCTGTGCAGGGAGGGATAGAGCTGGACGACCTCTAACTGTCCTTTCCGCTCAGCGATTGCAGCCAGGCAGCCCAAGGGAGGCTGTGCCCTCGCAGCCGGGTGGGCCTGGTGCCAGCAGGACTCCCTCCTCCCGCGCAGGGCTTCCCTCGCCGCCTGGGAGGCTGCAGGAGGGAGAGGGGGCGGCTCTCCCGCAGCTCCCTGGAGACCAGGCGGGCGCTGTCCTCCCACCATCAATAATGCAGTCTTTTGTTAGCAATAAATTCCCACCAAAATTAATGAAACAGCCCTTTTAAATTCTCATGTCACTGCCTCATGCTGGAGCTGGGCGAGGTTTCCTGCTCTCTAAATAAATATGAAAGCCATATAAATTGTCTGGAGGCGATACCCCCCTTGCTGGGCCACAATCTAATCTCCTCAACTGCTTACAGAAACAAGGAGAGAGATGGAAACCCAGAATCAATGTTTGCTCTCTATTGCAGAAGGCACCCACTCCATCACGCAGGCAGGAGCCCACATACAGAGAGCCTGCTCTGCTGGCATCCCTCTCTCGGGTCACTGCCTCTTTGTAGTAGTCTGTCCTGTGACCTAGAGGGTACCAGGAAGGAATATTAGAGCCCAGGGACATCCTTCTTTTACAGGTGAAGAAACCAAAGCCCACAGGAAGACATGAAAGGCCACAGCTTACTGCCGAATGTCCAAAAGTTCTACCTCAGTGTTTCTCCAATTTTAGTGAACAGGAGATTCAGCAGGTCTAAGGTGGGGCCTGAAAGTATGCATTTCTGAAAAGTTCCCAAGTGCTGCTGGGCTGCTGGTGGTATCAGCATTTTCAGTAGCAAGGGGTCTAGAAGACCATCAGCTCCACTGGGGCAGAGCCAAACTTATTTTTTTGCTATATTCCCAGCATTTAACACAACACCAGTGCAGGAGCTTTTTTTTTTTTTTTTTAAAGATTTTATTTATTTGACAGAGCGAAACACAGCCAGAGAGGGAACACAAGCAGGGTGAGTGAGAGAGGGAGAAGCAGGCTTCCCGCCAAGCAGGAAGCCCGATGTGGGACTCAATCCCTGGTCTCTGGGATCATGACCTGAGCCAAAGGCAGTTGCTTAACCAACTGAGCCACCCAGGTACCCCACAGTTGCATTTTAATAAATATTTGTGGGAATAATGAATTGGAACATAAGTAAGACAGCATCCCCCAGTGATTAGAAATTTGGATCCTGGAGCCATCCTGGCTAGGGTAACATTCTGGCAATATCAAGTGATGTGCCTTGGGCAAGTTATTTAACTTCGCTGTACCTCAGTTTTCTCAACTATAAAATTGTATTATGAACACTATATGTCTTACAGCGTTGTTGAGACAGACAGAAATGAACTAATATATATATATAAAGCACTTCAAACAGTGTTTGGCAAATGGTGGGTAATACAGAAAGGTGACTTGCTCAAGGTCACACAGCTACTTAGAAGATCTAAATCACCACTCATATCTCTTGACAGTTTATTTCAGTATCATCAGCAATATCCAGCAGGACATTCTGTTTATTTAGTTACAAAAGATGACATTTCCATCAGACAAACCCTCTGTGTTGTGAAATGTGAATGCAAATCATATGAAAAGATATGCTTTGATTGATGGTAGCACATAATTAAAAGTGCAAATTTAAGCCAACAAGAAACTTAAACACATATGACTTAATAAAGAGAGAGAACTCAAGCCTGGTAGTAACAGAGATCTGAGTCTAAATCCCAGATCATCTAAAGACAATCAGTAGAAAGGTGAGCCAGTTGGTCTCTCAGAATGACAATCAGCACATGAATCAAATAAATATTTCTCTAAGTCAGAGGGTTGATATGCAGAATAAATGAGATAATATGTATAAGGCATATAATGTTGCTTTACACATGGCACGAGCTCAAGAAATAATAGCCTGTAATGGTCACAGCAGCAAAGCCATAAAACATTTATAAGAGTCAGACTGGAAAAGCAGCTGACTCCTTTCGAAGTGGTATCCTTAAAGGACAGGCTCCTTGAGTCGCCCAAATGGCTGTTCAGGCTTCCTCCAGCTCCGATGGGATGTAATACCACTGTCTGACTCTAAAGCAATAGAAGGTTGTCACTTGCTACCTGGACTGGATGTTGTTTCAGGCCAGTAGAAAACCTTATGGTGAGGGACCAGATTAGGGCCTGTCTATACCTGAAAAGTCTACAACAATGAATTGTCATATGACTTTGGGTCCTCAGAGGAGAATTTTGAATCTAAGGGTTTAATATGTAAGCCAGTAGTAGTACCCTTAAAGGTAGAAGATTGCAACACTCATCCTAACTTGTGGAAATGAGGACTCAGATAGATTGTTTTCTCTCTGAGAATAATTTAAACATGGTTGGATTAGTAATGTAATCATTGGCACAACCTAAAGCCCCTGCCCACTCTCAGATAGCAACCCTATTAGTCAATAACCAGAAGTTCCAAAAATATATATGTAGGGAGATCTTCCTGGCTCAGCTTTGACATGCCAAGCCTTTAGAAGCTGTCAACAAGAAAAAGCTGAACAAAGTGAACATCAATGAATGTTCTTGAAATTTATGAGATAACTGAGGTTGTAGAGCAAATTGCTACTCCTAAAATCTAGAGATGGAAAATCCATAAAGTAATAACAACCAAAATTCTGCTTACTTAGAGCGAAAGCCACTGGACCCTAAGCTGGTAGGAAACCATAAATGGCCATTTTGATGAACTACTGGAGGCTGATAGTGGATGAGCATGACAGTGAGGAAATCTGAGGAATGCACAGTCCTATGGGAGCTCCATGTTGTCATGGGGTTTTCCCCCAGAAAAGCCAGACAGTTCTAACTGTGAGGATTCAAGAAAATATCAGGTCCTGGCAGAAGGGAAGAGGAACTATTATGAGCCATACCAAGAGTTATCTCCATAATAAAGTCCTACTGCCAGGAGAATTTATTCTGCCTGAGCACAACTCTGAAACCATTTCCAAGCTGGGGAAATGGAATTCCTCCCCACTCAAACTGTCTCCAGAATTCCTACCCAATCCAAGGGGGAAGAAATCAGTCAGTCATGACATGCTTCAAAGGAATAGACTGGAAACTCTGCAACCAAGGAAGGGAGTTGGAGGAAAAGAAAACTCAACTGAAAAAGCACTTATAAAGGTTGTAGCCAGGTACATGGGCCTACTAGAAAAATGTATCTAAATTGGATTATTAGAGGACATCTCCCCCCCACCATACTTTACCGCCACACCAACAGGGCTCTGTATAGCAATATTGGTCAGCAGAAAAGCCTATGAAACACAAGCTCTCCCTGAAGAGGGGTGCACAGGGAAACTACAAAGGTAGAGAGACAAAGACAATGACACATGAGGCATTTGAAACCTCTGGTACCTATAGCAAACGCAAACATTAAAACACAGCTCAACCCCTGGCCACTTTGAAACAAATCCTCACACTAATCTGTGAACTAATCCTCACAGATTAATGGAGTTCTCTACCATACTTCCTATTGTCAAATACAGCATACCTGGCTTTCTCCAGAAAACTTACAAGACATCACAAAAGGGAAGAAAAAAACAAAACAGGACACTCCTAACTTGATCTACAGATTGAATACAGTTGCACTCAAAATCTCAGCAAGTTATTTTCTAGATATCAACAAACTGATCCTGTAGTTTATAGTGAGAAGCCAAAGACCCCGGAGAGCTAGCACAGCATTAGAGAAGAACAAATTTGGAGGACTGACACTACTGGATTTTAAGACTTACTATAAAGTGACAGTAATCAAGATAGTGTAGCATGGGCAAAAGAACAGAAAATTAGATCATTGGAAAAGGAGAGCCCAGAAACAGACCTGCATAGTACAGTTGGCTGATCTTTGACAGAGGCACCAGAGGCAATCGGATGAAGCACCAACTCTCTCTGACAAAGATGCCAGAACAACTGGACAACCACATGTAAAAAAAATGAATCTAGATACCACACCCTTTACAAAAATTAGCACAAAATGGATCGCAGATTTAGTAAAATGCAAAACTACAGAACTTCTAGAAGATAATATAAGAAAACATTTAGATCATCTTGGTTATGGCAATGAGTTTTTAGATAGAGCACTGACAGCATAATCCATGAAAGAAACGATTGATAAACTAGAACTTCACTAAAACAAAAACTCTTGCTCTGTGAAAGACAATGTCATGGTAATGAGAAAACAAGCCACTGACTGGGAGAAAATATGTGTAAAAGACACATTTGATAAAGGGCTGTTGTCCAAAATATAGAAAGAACTCTTAAAACTCAACAATAACAAATACCCAATTAAAAAACTAGGCAAAATCTTCAGCAGATACCTCACCAAAGAAGATAAATACATGGAAATCACACATATGAAAAGCTGTGCAAATAATTCATCCTCAGGAAAGTGCAAATTAAAACAACTAAGAGATACAACTACAACCCTATTAAAATAGCTAACACCTAAAAAATGACAATGCCAATTGCTGACAAAGTAACAGGAACTTTCATTCATTGCTGATAGGGATGCAAAAGGGTACAGCCACTTTGTAAGACAGTTTGGCAGTTTCTTATAGAGCTAAATATAGTCTAACATATTATTCAGCAATTTTACACTTAAGCATTTACCCAACTGATTTATTAAAAACTTATGCTCACACAAAGATCTGCACACAAATATTTATAGCAGCGTTATTCATAATTGCCAAGAACAGGAAGCAACTAAGATGTCCTTCAAAAGGCAAAAGAATAAACTGTGGTATATCCATGCAATGGAACACTATTCAGTGTTAAAAAAGAGATGACCTATCAAGCCATGAAAAAACACAGATGAATTTTAAATGCCTGTTTCTAAGTGGAAGAATCCAGTCCAAAAAGGCTACATTTGTATGATTCTAATTATATGGCATTCTGGAAAAAAAAAAAACACCTAGGAGATGTTTGTAAAAAGATCAGTGGTTGACAGGGTTTTGTAGAGTGGCAGGATGAAGAAGATTGATTAGGTAAAGCAGAAGCAATTTTTTAAGGTGATGAAAGTATTCTGTAGGATATTGTAATGGTGGATACATGGCATTATGCATTTGTCAAAACCCAAGGAAATTTAGAAAGTGTGAATCAATGTATGATATTTTAGGAAGAACATTTATGAGGTTGAGGAATCCCAAGACAGAGTGCAGACTGAGTAAAATCTAACTGTACTACAAATTCATGAAATAACCTGACTGAAGGGGCACTGACCTGAGTAACTCTGGAAATGAATGTGTTCTGTAAGAGTAAGTCAAAAAGAACTGTACATAAGCACTGAACTCTATTTCAAAAGTCATTTCTCACATGGGTTGACTTAGCGGTTCTGAAACCATCATGCATATATACTGCAATTTAACAATTAAATGGGTCATGGATGGTGAGAGCCAAGTGTCTTACTCTTACGTGGGAAGTTTTAGATAACCAGGAGTAGAGGCTAGAATGATCCACGTGACAATGGAATAGAGTGGAGTCAATGCTATGAACTCTTGTTTAGCTTTTCTAAACACAGCTGGTTACACACGATAATATTTATAAATAAGTATATGTATATAGGTTAGCACACACACACATATTTCCTTCATTTGTCAGGTGAGAGAGTCTAGAATCCATGATAACCTAGTAGCAATAAGCACAATCAGTACACCGACCTCGGTTTTAAATATCAAGTCTTAAAGGTGCCTGGCTGGCTCAGTCAATAGAGCGTGTGACTCTTGATCAAGCCCCATGTTGGGCATAGAGCTTACTTAAAAATAAACAAATAAATATCAAACAAACAAATAAATATCAAGTTTTAAATAATTTAAATGTTTCAAATATTATTTAAATGGTTTTGCATGCCATTTTCTAATAAAAGATACCAGGGTTCCTTCATGAAATCATTGATTCTGGGACTGGGAATGAGATACATGAGATAAACTTGGAGCGATTGCTTTTGCTAGAAAATAAGGAAATGCCCAAAATACACAATATTGGGGAGAATGTCAAATGAACCCAGAAACCAGCTGAAAGAACTCCGAGTGGCCAATTCTGAGACAATTTGAACAACAAAACGAGTAAAGTTTAGTTATACCCCATGAGTCCATATGACACAATAAATGGATAAGTGAATGAGTGAATGAAGAAATACGCTGTGCAAAGAATCCCAAATAATTATGAAGATACTCTACCTTAAGGGAGATGAAGCGTATGCCTATTACTTAAATGCGGATTGCACATAGTAATTTCCTTGCAAAGAGTACTGCATAGAAACAATACAGTGGAGAAACCTGATAAACCCTTCTTTAGCTAAGTGATCAAGTTGAACATCAATGGTGATGTCAGTTAATGATGAATATCCTTGCTATGAAGTGATGAGGATGGCGCTTTACCTCTGCGATCGTCCTCCCAAAACCCATCACTTCAATCCAGTCTTGAGAAAAACATCATGACAAACAGCAATTGAGAGATGTTTTAAAAAGTACCTGACTACTAATCCTCAAAACTTTAACAGTCCTCAAAAACAAAGTTTGAGAAACTATCTTAACTAAGAAGACATGATACATTAGTATACCATATTATCCTGGATGGAATTTTGGAACAGAAAAAAAGAAAGGACTTGGGTAAAAACTAAGCAAATATGGGAGTGCCTGGTGGCTCAGTTGTTAAGCCTCTGCCTTTGGCTCAGCTCACGATCTGGGAGTCCCAGGATCAAGCCCCACGTGGGGTTCCCTGCTCAGCGGGAAGCCTGCTTCTCCTTCTCTCACTCCCCCTGCTTGTGTTCCCTCTTTAGCTGTGTTTCTCTCTGTCAAATAAATAAATAATATCTAGAAAAAAACTAAGCAAATATGAATGAAGCATATAGACTTCAGTTCATAATGACATATTGGTACTGATTCATTAATTTTGATGAATGCACTGTACCAATGGAAGGCATTAACAATAGAGGGGAGTGGGTGTGGAGGGTATGAGAACTCTATTTAATCTTCACAAAGTTTCTGTAAATCTAAACCCTTTCTAAAATAAAAAGCTTATTAAATAAAATCTAAGGGTCTCTCAAATATCTGTGAAAATACAAATGCTTCCTAGAAGGTGTATTATTTTATCTATTATCAGTCACTTAAGTCATTTAAACCTAAGCAGAGAAGAGTGTGATCAAATTCTTGCATGAAGGGCGCCTGGGTAGCTCAGAGGGGTCAGGCTCTGCCTTCAGCTCAGGTCATGATCTCAGGGTCCTGGGATCAAGGCCCACATCCGGCTCTCTGCTCAGCAGGGAGCCTGCTTCCTTCTCTCTCTGCCTACTTGTGATCTCTCTCTGTGTCAAAGAAATAAATAAAATATTTAAAAAAATTCTTGCATGAAGTTTGCTGAAAAGAAAAGATGAGATATGTGGCTCTTCAGTATAAACAGGTAAAAAAAAAAAAGTCAGGCGTATGAGGTATTCAAGGTGGATGAGAATAGTTTTTAGTTTTATGTCGTTGTAATCGCAAAGGCCAATATCATGAGTGCCAAGATGTTTGGGGGTAGTGTGGGAAAAGCAGCATGACCCTTCCTGTACTATTTTGGTCAAGTCATTTGCTAGCTTTGAGTCTCAGTTCTTCCAAATACTTAATCGAGAGATTCAATTCAACACCTAAAAAGTCACTCAGCTCTGACCTTCTAGGATGCCATAAGTATGGTCTGCCATGGGCTAGATGGCACAAGAAATTAATAAGAAACAGAAAGTTTTAGTTAAATTAATTCATTTTAACTTTTGTGAGTGTCAAATTCATAATCAAAGAAAATGGCCCATTGCGTATTTTTTTTCAGATTTTACATTTGAGAGAGAGTGAGAGAGAGAGCATGAGAAGGAAGAAGGTCAGAGGTCAGAGGGAGAAGCAGATTCCCTGCAGAGCTGGGAGCCCGATGCAGGACTCATCCCGGGACTCCAGGATCATGACCTGAGCCGAAGGCAGTGGCTTAACCAACCGAGCCACCCAGGCACCCTCATATTCGTAGTTTATACACTACTTCCTGCTTTAAAAAAAGAAGGAACAAAATGAAACCCAATGCCATTTCATTCATCTTTTGAAAATGGAAAATTTGCCTTATATGCAGAAAATGTGCATTTGACCAGAAAGAGGGACCATATAGTTGGCTTATTCCTTTGACTAGGTCACACCTCACAAAAACAGGCTTTGGGGTAATATCTGTATGCCATGAATGCCAGCAAATTATTTATGGCATAAAAGAATAGAAGCATAGGCCTATTTAGGTAAAACAGAATAAAAAGTACATTCTTCACTTCCCACACTGATTGCCACTTCATGAAATCTCACAGATGTGACATCACCAAACTCATGTTACATTGCCAAAATTCCACAGAGATCAAATCAAGAAAAAATTGGCCATTTTTAGAAACATATTAATGATATAAAAATTAGTGGTACAGGAATCTTTTATTTACTGGAGAAAGCACAACTGATGAAGGAAAAAACAAACTAGCAAAAATGAGGAATTGTTTCAACCCAATTTGCAGTTGTTTCAGAGAAGAATGCATACTCAGAATTGAACCTATGATAGATAAAACCAATAGAAAAAGAAAACTCATTTATAGCAATTTCTTTTTAAATTTTTTCTTATATTTTCCTGACAGTACCAGTATTTGATTTTTGCACAGTGAGTCATTGTGATTTATGAGGAGAACACTTTTCTAAATATTTCACAGTTAAGTCTCAGGAGCCAATAAGAGGCCACTCCAGCACACTACAGCCAGGTTCTGGGTCTATTTCTACGAGTAAAGCGGTACTGAAATGGGAATTTCATGATGTGGGATTTTGTTCTGGGCCTGGCATAAGTTTCCCATATGACTTCAGCTTAGCTACTTCAAGTCTCTCAAGTTTCAGGCTTTCAACAGTAGAACATGCTGGGTGAGTTGATCATCTTGAAGCTGCATCATGGTGTAGCTGAGGCAGTCAAAGGTTCTAGGACAGTGTTTTCCTCTCAGCACTAGTGATGACTTGGACTGGATCATTCTGTGTTGGGAGTCGTGGGTGAGGGGGTATCCTGTGCCTTAAGGGAAGCTTAGCAGCATCCCTGTCCTCAACCCACTAGATGCCAGAGCATCCGTCTCACCTACTCACCAGAAAATGTCCCTAGACATTGCCAAATATCTAGGAATAAAGTACAGACTCAAGAAATAGATTTGGGGATCACCTTTTAGGTAATTGTAAAATCTTAAATAACAGTGGAAATCTCCCAGAAACATGTTTAAAATTACAAAAAAGGGAGAGGGAGAGAGAGAGAGAGAGAGAGAGAGAGAGAGAGAGAGAGAGAGAGAGAAACTCAATGGATGAGTTAGAACTTGTTCTGTTACGAATGACAGTTACCTAACTCAAACTAAAGAAATAAGGGAATTTACAGGACCTGTAGAAATGAGATCCTATTAACACCAGCACTTAAGGGGCCTGAAATGAAACAAGAGAACAGGCAACAATGTAAAAAGAAACATAGAAAAAAATGTATAATAAAAACCAGGAGATTTATTATCTTCTCTTATTTAGCCCCCCTTGGGCCTCCCTGTCTTTACCATCCAGCTCAGCTCTCCCGTTTTCTTTGAAATCATTAATCTTGATCATTACTATTATTCTTGTCTCTGATTCCTTTTCTTAGGAACTATGCCAAATAAGCTGGCAATTAAGTGAATTCTTTTCAGCAGCATTTGTTGCTGTTTTGTAAATTCTATTTTTCCAACTAGATACCAATTTCTGGGAAGATAGTGACCTGCCACGGCATCAGCCCACCAGAGACTTTGGCTGGGCTCAGTGTCCTTAGAGAGTCAATAGATACTTCAGTATTACCTGTTAATTGACTCCATCATTTCAGTAAACATTAGAGAGTAACTGCCATGTGCTATGCTTGTGCAAACTAAAATAAGAAAAACAAAGATGCCATCAGTCGAATATCACTCTCCAACAGTGCCCTCTGTTTCCACCATCTGGCAGCATGCTAATTACCACCCATCAAAAAGGGAGGTAAACTTAATTTCTTTTTTCTCCCCCAAAGTCAAACTTAGTTTCCCATTTAAACATTTTAGAACATGCTTATAATTGTTTTCCTTCAACCCAATCTGTGTTTCCAACGAGAATGGGATATATTACTTAGAAATCATATGAAGCATTGGACGTCTTGTTGATAGTCTTGCATCACCATCAACCTTTCCTATGAAATTTCATGAAAGCATTGCCCTTTCTGATCCTCAGTTTCCCAGTCCATAAAGTAAGGTGGTTTGATAAACAATTCCGAGGTGCCCTTCTTATTCTGACATAGGACTTAGTGATTTCGTCAAGTAAAGCACCCTACTTAATGTTTGTGGCATCTGTGAAGTCAATGCATTACAGTAGATATTAACACACACAGGAAAACACACACACACACACACACACACACACACACACACTTTGATAATTAGAAAAGCTAATTTAGTAAAAACACCAAATGAGTATGCAGCTTTATAGTAAGTCATACCAACTGACCACATCTCCTTTTTCGAAGCAAACAGATATAGTTCATCTTGGCAACAACACAGAGGTGGACAGACCTATGGATATTATTGCAACTAATTCTGCTTCCAGCTACCTTGAGAGAATGCTGAGTTTGGCAAGACAGTGAAGTGGGCAATAAATTGCTTTTCAGAGAGATGGATATATTTTACTTTCTATTGCAAGACTGCCTAATAAGTCAGTCCCTTGAGTACAAGTTGGCATCTATGAAATGTTATTTAATCTTTGCATTTCATCCCTTTAATTTAAATAATAACCCATATTTTACGTATTCTAGAGATAGCCAAGCTTTGTCATCACAATGTCCTGCTGCAAAATCAGTCCTTCCTATCAGACGGTTACTTCTTAGATAAGTCATTTGCTGTGGGTAGGAACACCTTGAAGATATATTTTATGCCTCCTTTCAAATGCTAATAATTATGAGAAAGGAAGAGAGTTGTTGACTGTCTAGGGTTCCTAGAAATTAAAGACTGTGTACAATGATCACCAAGTTTAATGTGCAAATTATTTCTATTTTAAGCTATGTATATGCATGTCAAACGCTCATATTTGCAAAATGTAACCATCCAAACTACTTGCATGCACTCCTAACTATTGCTCACCTAATAATAATCAAAGAAGAAGAAGAATTAACTGGAACGTGTCTAACCTAATATCATCTGTTAATCAATGTTGTTGTGGTTGGTATTTCCTTCCAGCCTTTGCTCATTCACAGACATAATTTACAAAGCTGAAGTTGCAGCTCAGATATAATTTTACATTTGGCTTTTTTAAATTGCATAATAGAAAACATTTCTCATTCTGCCTCATAGTCATTATAATGTAAAATGGCTGCTTAACATTCAATCTCTCATGCTCAAACTAAGCCAAATGGTACTCATTCACCATTTCTTACAACCTGCCTGCGATTTTTGCCCTCAGAATCTTTGTATGTGCTATTCCTGTGGCTTCAAATGTAGTCCCTTCTTTGCATGTTCAAATTCTACGCATCCTTAAAGGTTGAGTTCGAAAAGTATGACTAATCGCCTCTTCTCCTGCCCTTCCCCAGACAGGGATCACTTCCCCTTTCTCTGAATTTCCAGTAAGCTTTCATTTGCTGTCTTTTCATACTTGGATTTTCCCCCACCCTTGAATCATACTTTTGCATAATATGCATCTCTTCTGCCTAACTAAAGATCCTTGGGCATGTCTGATCCTTCACTGGGTCCTCTACAGAAACTAGTACATATTGGAGATAACTAGATGCTAATAACATGAGTGATATATGTGCTGTGTTCATTTCTATAGCTGCCTTTTCAAATTATGGAAAAATAGGTGGCATAAAACATAAATTTATTATTTTACAGTTCTGTAGACGGGAAGTCTAACCCCAGCGGTGTCAGCAGAGTGCTATTCTTTTCTGGAGCCTCTAGGAGAGAATCCATGCCCTTGCCTGTGTCTTTCTTTTACAAGTATACCTCACTCTGACTCAGCTGGGAAAGTGCTCCAATTTTAAGGACCCATGTGATTAGACTGAGTTTGTCTGGGTAATCACAGGTAATGTCCCCACCTCAAAGTCTTTAATACATCTGTAAAGTTACTTTTGCCCTAAAAGATACATAGTCACAGACTCTGGGGATTAAGACAGATATTTCTGGGGTACCATTCATCTACCTAGCATAGATGCTCACATTAGAGGTAAAATACAAGAACACTAAGTATTCTAGAAATGATTATGATGATCCCTTGCTTATGCTACTTAAACAAACAAACAAAATCCTGATATTCAAAAAGGACAAAAATCTTGCCCAAAGCCCCAGAGGAAACAGCAAGCTTAGATCCTGACTCAGTATGCTGCAATCTTCCCATTTAGTTACATCTGTCCTCCATACCTCAGGTCCTTATTAGAAACAGAAAATAATTTATTTGAGATGCTGTATAAAGTCCACAGAAGGGCGGATATGTCCTCAAAATTATGCAGACAAAAAAGAGAAAGAGCTCCTCTTTCTTATGAATGTATTCTAATGTTTTTCCTTACACCACTCACATTTATCATCCCACAAAAGTCCAATAAGCAAATACTGGAAATACTCAAATGATAATTCACAGAAACAAACATGAATTTCCTTTCAAACTTCTCAACAACTCCCAGAGGTTATTAATGGATAGAAGTTATCTACATTCACTTGAGAGTGCCCTCACTATAACAACAGAACACTCTGCCCAAGACAGTGTAGACAATAAGGTTATACATGAGGCTCTGGTTGTCTTACAGAGATTGTGCAAGATCCTCTCAAACATAGTTCCTTTGACCAAATATTCCCCATGATGTCATATTGCTGTAGAGAAATATATTCATATAAATATAAATTCAGATGTTATGACATTTATCAAGAGCCTATAAAAGACAACAAATGAGTATAAATGATTTTTGAGTAGCCTTTTTCCCTACCTCCCCTTTCCTAATTATGTCCTTGGGGAGATCTCATGAATGAATCATTCATCTTCCTTATAATTCCCACCATTTCTTTTCCATCCTATAAACTAATTTTTCTTTTCTGGGAACTCTTATTATCTGTCCAACACAACCACTTCCAACGAGTGCTACCCATTTCTCTCAGGCAGGTGGATGTGAGAGCTCTTTCTGTGCACCACTACCTGTGCTGGGTACACATCGGCGGCTGCTTGGTATCTCCATGTCTACCATATACTATAGCAGTTTCCACTACCTTTGGTCTTGTTCCAGCTATCCTGTGGACTGTGATGTCCACCAAATCCCACAATTTCCATTAGGCTCTATTGCCAATATTATTAAGTATTATTAAAGTACTAGAGATTTCACATTGGGGCAGAGTTCTATAACTATTCCGTACTCTTTCTGTATATTCTTCAGTTATCAACCTAACAAAGCAATGTTCTGCTGTACCCTAACTGTCTTAAAGAAATTGTTGTAAAAATAATTGCCTTAGATTTTACTTGTACACATGCTCTCTAGGAGCTAGAATAAGTCTATGGAAGACCTTTTTTGCTCTGACAATTAAAACCTCATTGCTCAAACAGTCACGACCTGTTCACTTTTCCTTTAGATCTCAAAAAGCCTCCTCAGTCTCCTAGGCAGCTTTCTGAAAGACTCATTTCCTCATGGTCCAGACATGAATTGATCTAAAATATGGCATGACTTTGAGCAATTAATGGACTGTGAGAAAAGAGGACTCATTTGGCTTTGACTTGCAGAAAATTCTCTTTCAATGACTCGGATTTAATGTTTTAGGATTGCATTCCCTTTTCTCTATAGATATAATCACATAACTTGGTTCTGCAGTAATGATATTTACATAATCCTAATAATGCAAACGTTGTTCAGTTTTATTTTTCACAGCCTTATAAACAAATCATACAGTTCTCAAGTGTATAAACCATGGAGAATTATGGCAAAATTATTAGAAAATGGGGATCGAAGAAGGGAAGAGACAGATAAGAATAATTTATATATGAGCCAAGTGCATCTTTTGTTTTTGGAAGCAATTGCTACTGTTAAACGTTGATGAATCAAGAAAGGGAATGACTATGTTTATTTCTTATGGTTATGGGTGGATACCTGGTATCCACAGAAAACTGTAAATCAAAGAAAGGTAAAAGAGATTTCTTCTTGCAGTGGAACTACAGGGAGGAAATGGGGTGAGGGATTTTTATTTTCATGTTATGCTGTGCCATAGTATGAGACTATTTGTGAGATCAAGCCCTTGAATTTTACTTGAATAAATTTCTTTTTTTTATATATATATATTCCCATGGACTTCACCTGCCCTAGGGAATCTCCATGAACTACAAGTTGAAGAGCACCAGCCTATTAACAATGGGAATCCACAAACAAAGACAAGGTCCTTCCAGACAAGGACCAATCACTTGCCACAATGAGGGGTCCTAAAACCTCAAGGAAACACATCCTTGTCTGACTCGGACTTCTCTGCCAAGATAGCCCCTTGCCTCTGTAAGCCATGCTGTCTATAGGCCAGACCCTGATGCCAGGCCCAGTGAAGAAGGCTTATTGTGATTTCTAAACACCGAAGTTTCTCAATTATTTATAAATACACTTTCATGAAATGAAGGCAAAATCCCATGCTCTCCACAAAAGAAAATTTCGTAATCTGATAAACTGAAATACACTGCAAGCATGATGAAGAAACAAGCAAACATTGAAGAGAGGAAAGGGAGCTACCTTCAACCATTTTCTGCTGACTGGCTTTTAGTTCTGCACTACAAACTTATCTTGTCTCTTAGAGGACTGAGTTGCATTTTGGAGCAGTTGTGTACATGTTTAGTAAATAGTATAAAAGAGAAAATTTGCTATCTTCCAAAATCATAAAGCAAGTATTTGTTAACCAAAGAGTAGATGTAAAGTTTTTATAATGCAATTTCTGGCAGGCCCTAAAGAAACTTCTGTTGAAAACAGAAATTATACATATACAATAAAAAAAAAAATTAAGGGTCACCTGGCTGGCCCAGTCAGCTGAGTGTACAACTCCTGGTTTTGGCTGAGGTCATGATCTCGGGGTCCTGGGATTGAGTCCTCTGTCAGGTGCTGGGCTCAACAGAGAATCTGCGTGGGGATTTTTCTCTCTCTCTCTGCCTTTCCCCCTGCTCACAGGCTTCCTCTTTCTCTTTCTTTCTCTCAAATAAATAAATGAATCTTTTTTAAAAATGGCAAACTGAAGCACCATACAGTTTTGTGGGGGTTTTTTTGTTTCTTTGTTTTACCAATATCACACCAAATGAGGATGGATAAAGAAACTATGGGTTCAATTGCCCGTAACACTCTTACCATCCCCTCTGGAAGGTAGAAATACAGACCATATCTTTTCTATATCCAAATTACAGTCTATATTTGATGCCTATTAGGATAGGACATTTTGTGTATCATAAATAATTAATGATAAACCCTTTAAGTTGTAATTGAATGTTATTTTTTCCTGTTGGAAGAATTTTCAAAATTATCTGGAACATCTAAAGCCTGTAAAACACGAAAGTGTTCTTTTCCCTTGTTTCTTTCATCCTGTGAAATAATTCTCACAACAGTTAGACAGCTGGGTAAACCACTGATTTGCAGCCTGCAATGGTGATATATATATTATATATAAAATCATAAACACTAAACTTTGGATGACCCATCTAGGGCATGATACTGATTCTAAGATAGCAAGGGATTAAGTGAATTTCAAAACTACAACTCACCAAAAGAGGCCCAGAGATTATATCAACCCATATACATTTAAACTGCAGAGTCATTTGAGAAAAAGCTGCTACTATA
The DNA here is from genome assembly GCA_004023965.1 of Spilogale gracilis. Taxonomy (NCBI): domain Eukaryota; kingdom Metazoa; phylum Chordata; class Mammalia; order Carnivora; family Mephitidae; genus Spilogale; species Spilogale gracilis. Next base: position 45,167 of record PITA01015879.1, read on the forward strand.
GCTCCAAGTCTGGAAGTGATCCCTGATCATCTTCGATATTTTCAAAAACAGAAAATTATTTGGCTTTATTTTAAATGTCATTCCTCTGCAGGTGAAGATTTTATTCACTTAGGAGCATGCAGAATGGAACAAACCATGCTGATGCACACTGGCTACAGAAAGTTTAATAGAATGGACTACATTCTTATGAAATAGAATCTCAGCAGTTGCTGAGTCATTTAGAAGCAATGATCAAAAGAAATGTTCTTACTTAATCTTCAAAAGCAATAGGGTGTGGAGGGAAACTTGCTGGTCTAAGAGTTAGAAGGCAAGGATGAGTCCCAGCTTCATCACTTCTAGCTCAGAGGCTTTGGGAGAGTCAACCATCTCTATAGGTCTGTTTCCGCATCTGCAACAGAAAAGATAGAACTAGCTGTTTGGTCTCTTCAAAAGCCTTTGATTCCTCAAAAAGCTGTTTAATATCTCAGTCTCAGTCTCCTCATCTGAAAAAAAACATGGTTGAAATTCCATGCCCTGATAAGCTCAGAAGTTTTCAGAATATAATTGAATATCTAGATGTGAACCTACTTTGAAAACCATCAAAAACTAACAAAAGATATTTGTTTTATTAATTCATGTAGTTGCAAAATAATGCTGTATTTTTAAAGAAACTATTGCCTTCATTTGCCTAAGATTGTATTTTTTTTTTATCTCTAACCAAGTTTAGAGATAGAGGTTATAACTATAACCTAATTTGTTTGGATTGATTGACTATTTCTTATTTCTTTACCCACGTAGATATGATATCTCTCAGGAACAGATATGGAATTTTCTTTCTGGACAATAACATGAATAGTTGAGAATTTGGATCAGTCACTCCCTAAGTCTGTATTTAAAGCCTGCGGTATGGCCACTGAAATAAAGGGAAAGTGACAAGATGCAATTTTAGTCATCAGAATCAGGGCCTTTCCTTCTTCCTTTGGAAAAGTGTCCCACTAGTGTCTTCTGAGAAAAGAAGTGGTGTTTTCTCTCCAGAGCTCACAGCCATTCTGGTGCAGCTTCACGCTCTCTTATGTGGGACTCTCCATTGTTCTGCCCTTCTGCCATTGTTCATGGTTATAAATTTGGCATCACTAGAAAAGATTTCTGTGATGAGTATTCTTTGTAAAAACATCTCCCCTGACATTTCTCTGGTCATACAAAAATCTTCCCTATAATCTCTACTGCTACTCCAGTCAAACTGAATTTCTCACTCTTCAATGAATGGTCCCTCACTTATCTTTTTCTGTTCATGCTGTTCCTCCACATCAGAATCCTTTCCCTCAGTGGTTTGTGTGATGAAATCTCCATCCTTCAAAGTCCAATTTAAGTGTCAAATATTCAATGAAGACTCCTTTGACGTTCTTGAAGTCTTCAATGTCTCCGTTCTCTAGAATTATGTAGCAGTTTATCCACATCTTAGAAGGGACTTACACTTTTCTTATTGATGCTTATCTACCTTCTTGTCTGCCTTTTTTAGATTATAGTGGCTTGAGGGCAAGATATGGTGATTATAGTATTTCCCAAAAATATGGCACATACTAGTTAATATGTGTTAAATAAATGGGCACAGATTATTAAATTTAAATGCTACTGTCTCAGTTTTCACCATGTCACTCATAAAACCAAGATCCTATTACATAATAACTGAATCTTATTATTTCTGGGGCTCTAATATCTACATGAAATTCAATCCCCTGCAGAGAGTCCTTTTACTTCAGTAAAAAAAAAAAAAAGTCCAGATACCTCAGTATTTCTGAGAATCACCCAAGAGGTCTGCTCATGTTTTGCTTATGATTGTAATGTGTTATAAATCTTATTTAGCTGATGATACCTCATGATGCCTCAGTGAAAATAACAATTGTTCTAGCTAAAGGTAAATTCTTCACTTGATCAGAAAGTCATTATAACTGAACACATCCCAAACTGTCTTATTCCTGCATCTTTAAGCACACTCTTCTCTCTGCTGATTCTCATGCCTTCCTTCTCTGCATGTCAAAATCTTAGCCATCCGTAAAAATCTAGGTCAAATGTCCCAAGGATGCCATCCCTAATCTCTTTAAAAGATTTAATTCCACATTTTTTATTCTATCCTTTTTGAGTTTTGATTAGCACTTTGCATTAACTTTCCCCAGCACAGAGCTAATCTCATCTCTACTACCATCACCAACTCTTCTTCCCTAACCCTCTACCACACCTTTACCTCCTTCAACCCTCCAGATACACAACATCTAGTCTCATTTTTCAGTGACAAAAGGCAAGTGCATTTTATGCTACCTGATACATTACCAAGGACACAACTATGGATCAGTAAGCATTGACAGAGCTAAAGCACATCAATTGCGAAGAGCAAGTTCAATGGAATTTCTGCATTTGTCTTCCAATTGCTCTATCATGATTGAGTGAACTGGCAGCCTTAGACAGAAGTAGAGTACAGAGGCTAAGAGCTCCAGAATCCTAGCCCAGAACCTTACTAGATGTGTGGCTGTATTTTAGCCTCAAGATTCTAAGCTGCAAAAGGTAAACAGGGCTGGCTGCATAGTTTGGAAAGCTGGCATAAAAGCAAATGCAAGACCCTCAGGTTGGAGGGAGGGGCTGATCCGTCTCTTCTTTCCATGGACTTGTCACTCACCACATGGTGAATGGCTGATCCCCAAAAGAATTGAAATTTTCACACTAGAATGAGTTTAATAAGCTGCCTGTCCAATGCTCTAGGAGTGGCAAGCAATGGTGGTAAGGTCAAGGGGTAAGGTCACCACCCTGGGCAAAGGGCAGCAGTTTGTCTGAGGGCAGAAGGAAGCAGCCAAGAACCTGTCCCAGGGGGGCTGGGGAAGTGGTGGGGAGCAGGGCAGTGCATATGCCCAGAGCCCAATCCTACTGCATAGGTTCCATTGTTCCCTCAGGCTTAGCTTACAAAACATAAATTCAGATATCAAATTATTAAGAATTTCAAATGGGAACCAACTTCAGAACATTAAACACTAAGGGCAGGGTTTTCTGAGCACAGAGCCTGTGAAGCTGCACTAGTGGAAGGCTCATGAAGCCCGAATAAAAATAGTAATAAATCTCTAGGGTTGACATAAAGGCTACATTTGCATGTGCTGAATAGTGAAAGGCCACTTAAAACCTCCAGATTTCATTTGCTGTTTATACTGAATCACTGGACACCAAATTATGAATATGGAGCTAGCTTTAACCTGAATATTTCTCCCTTCTCATCCTGAACCTATTTCAGGAAAAAACAGAGAGAGAAGGAGGAAGGAAGGAAAGAAGGAAGGAAGGAAGGAAGGAAGGAAGG
>PITA01015880.1:0-48454 GCA_004023965.1 Spilogale gracilis
AAATTTTTTTTCCAGTGTTTCAAGATTCATTCCCCATTCCCCACACCCAGTGCTCCACGCTTTAGGTGTCCCCAGTACCCACCACCAGGCTCTCCCATTCCTCCACCCCCCTCCCTCCAAGTCCCTCAGTTTGTTTCTGTGTTCAAAGTCTCTGTTGTTTCATTCCCCTCCCTAGATTACCCTAGTTCCCATTTGCTTTCCTTCTGCCACTGTCCTCCAGTTTGCCCCTCATGCACTGCAAGTAAGTGAAACCATGTGATACTTGACTTTCTCTTCTTGGCTTATTTCACTCAACATAATCTCTTCCAGTCCAGTCCATGTTGCTACAAAAGTTGGGTATTCATCCTTTCTGACGGAGGCATAGTATTCCATTGTATATATGTACCACATCTTCTTTATCCATTCATCTCAATCACCATAAAAAGTTCAGGAGAAAATCAATAAAATATTTTTTTAAAAAAGAATATTTCCTACTTTGCTATAACCAGCTTCTAACCTCTTTCTTGAAGTTCCTCATTTTCACCGTATCTTAAAATTATAAAAAAACAGGGTGCCTGGGTGGCTCAGTCATTAAGCTTTGGGCTCAGGTCATGATCCTGGAATCCTGGGATCAAGCCCGCACTGGACTCCCTGCTTGGCTGGGAAGCCTGTTTCTCCCTCTCTCACTTCCTTTGCTTGTGTTCCCTCTCTAGCTGTGTTTCCCGCTATCAAATAAATAATAAAATCTTTTTAAAAATATTCTAAAAATCCCGCATGTCCTTTTTTTTTTTTTATAAAGAGGCAAGATAAAATTAATTAATTAAATCTGACTTTGGGGTTAAGCGCCTATGCCACTTAAAATAGAATTGAACACCTAATGTTCAGTGAAGCTTGGTGACTCCCATTGTTCAGAAAGAATTAGCCCTGGGTGGGGTCAGCGTTTCTGATTTGAATCTGTTTTCTTGCAGCTGATTTGAATTGATTGGTGAGGCTGAGGGACAGTCACTTCCTACACTCTTTTGTTTGAAAGGATTGTGTTTTGCATTACAGCTGAGGGAGGCAAGCAGGTGCAGAGGCTCAAAACAATCTTTCCTGCTCTTGCCAAAGCCCTTCTCACAGCTACATGCATCCATGTTCTTATCTTTCAGCCAAACCTTGCTACAAGTAGTGGCTCTGCGAAAATCTCAATAGAACAAAACCTGTCCAAGCCCTGAGAATTAGAAGAGGCCCACTTCTTAAAACAATTGTCAACTAACAAAGTAGCAGAGCAGCTGAAATATTTGGACGGGGCTCAGGTCTGGGTGCAGGCAGGTGGGACTGTTTCTAGTTCATGGAACCAGTAAACGCAGGACATGTTCACTGCGTGGTCTTACCCGCGCCCTTATTTACAAAACCAATCGACAGCAATTCAAACAATTAGAACCCTGAGTTAGCTGGCATCTTATCCACCCCATTCCTAAATGTAGGTGCTCTGTTTCTAACATAAAAAGCCACATCACTGGGATGCCTGGGTGGCTCAGTTGGTTAAGCGGCTGCCTTCGGCTCAGGTCATGATCCCGGAGACCCAGGATCGAGTCCCACATCGGGCTCCCTGCTCGGCAGGGGGCCTGCTTCTCCCTCTCTCACTCCCCCTGCTTGTGTTCCCTTTCTGGCTGTGTTTCTCTCTGTCAAATAAATAAAATCTTTTAAAAAAAAAAGCCACATCACAAGAAGTTACATTTATGTCTGAGAGTTAACAGCAGTACCAATATCCAGGGAATGTCCTCGACTGAACCCAAGTTCTCATATAGCAAACAGCACTGGCCTACTGAGCCTGCAAGTGATACAGCAAACCCAGGTCCTGTAGGAAAAAGCGTTTTCTTTCACTATAATTTTAAAAAGGGTTCAAAAGGGTGTCAACCAAAATGGAGTGGGCTTCTGTTCGGTGAAACCAAAAAGGGCAAGATGTCATTGCAATGTCTTCCACGAGCACTTTGGCCAAGCGAGCTTTGTGAAAATGCTTCCAAATGCCTCTCCTTGAAGCATTAAAAAACAACACCTAAAACAAAAACAAAACCCAGAAGCCTCCTGTGTGGTCCGAAGGGTTCAAGCCCTTAAGGAAGTAATCACGTCCTTCTAGCCAACAAGTCAGGGAGCACCTACTCTGTTTGGACGAAGGCAGACAGGTACCCACGGAGCACTGCTCTTCATCCCGAATAAGACAATCAGGGCTGATGGACCCGACAGCCGCTAGCGACCCACGGTACCCAGAAGACACAAGCATCTCCTACCTCCTACCCCAATGTTCACTGTGCGCCTACTATGTGCCAGGCTGGGAAAACAAACATGAATAAGACGCCGTCTTCGCAGAGCCCACAGTCTAAAGGGATGGGTAGACATGACTCCTATCTTAGCAGGGAAGTGCTCTGACCAAGATGGGTCCTGGTGCGGTGTGAGCATCGAGTGGGGCCGTCCTCCTGCCCAGCCTGCAGCTGGGGGTCAGGAAGGCCTCCTGGAGGCAGAGACTATGGATTGAGGCTTAAATGTGCCACCGCAAAGCACTGAGGTGCAAGAGCTCCGGAGGCAGGCGGGGTGGGTTCAAACCCTCCCTCCACCACTTTTTAACCATGTGACCTTGGGCGTGTTACTTAGCCTAAGTTCTCATTTCCTCATCCATATAATAACTGTGGCATCCACCTCACAGCGTTGCTAGAGGCTGAAATTACAGAATCCACCGAGGAAGCCAGCACAGTGCCCAGCACACAGCGAGAACTCATAAACATCAGGTAGTCACACGTTTGGCAAGGAATTAGTAAGTGCTGTGCCAAGTACTGTAACCTATGCCTGGGATAGAATGGCAGGCAAGACAGAAAAATCCCTGCCTTCTTGCTTATATTGGTGTGGAGGACTTGAATGAAAAGGAAACAAATCAGGGAGTGCATATTCTGTTAGGAGGGGTAAGTCCATGAAGGAACACAAAGCAGGGCAGAGGGTTGGGAGGGTGGAGGGCTGCAGGTTTAAATCAGGGGATCAGGCAGGTTTTCAAGGAGCTGGTGACAAGAAATAGGGAGGCGAGGAAGCAAATCATGTTGCTATCAGGTGGGGCGACCATGCCAGCAGAACAGCAAGTGCAAAGGCCCTGTGTGGGATGGGCCAGGCTACATCAGGAAAGAGCAAGGAGGCCAATGTGATTGGAGCAGAAGGACAGGGACACTACTCTCTAGGAGACAGTGTGAGAGGTCACAGGGTCCATATCACACGGGGCTCATGGGCCATTTTAAGAACACTGGCTTTTCTCTAAGAAATACAAGGAGTCATTGGAGGGCCTTGAGCTGATGATCTTACATTTTAAAAGAATCAACCTGGCCACTGAAGTCAAGAATAAATTATTAGGGAGGGGAACAAGGACCAAAGTGAGGAGATGAGTTAGGAGGCTACTAAAATCATGCAGGTGACAGATGGTGGTGGCTCGGACCAAGGGGCAGCTGCAGAGGTGATGAGAAGTGGTCAGATTCTAGATATATTGTGAATGTAGAGCTACAAGATATGTTTGTGAACTGATGAGATGTGGGGTACAAGAGAAAGAGGGGGTAAAGAGCCACTCTAAGGGTTTGGGTCTGAGCAACCAGAAAGGTGAAGGTACTTGTAGCTGGGAAGGAGAACGTGGTAGGTAGGTCAGGAGTGGGGAGACGAGGAAGTCAGATTCAAGAACCTCCGTAGTGGTAAGGAGAAAATGCCATCCAGGTGAGTATGGTGTGATGGAAGGCAAGTGAAGGAGGTACTGGGGGTCAGCGGGAGGGAGGGATGGAGCCTCCCAAATGCTGCCATGGGTCGGCTAACATAGGGACTGACGACTGAGCACTGGATTTAGCAACACGAAATCACCGGTGACCTTGACGAGTCCACCACTAAATTAAAGGTCACAGACACTACACCAGGCATAGAAAGTCTGGTCCTGGGATGTGGAAGACACTGGAAGGAAAAGCAAGCTCTTCCCTCCAGCTTCTGCAGCTATCTGAAGAGTCACAGGGGCGAACCTTACCCAGACCTGCTACACTATAGATTCTGAGCGTCCCATTGCTGCTACCAACAAGCCCATTTGTGTGAACACAGAGAGGTAGCTGCTGGGAGTTCAAAAGCAGGCTCCCAGATTCCAAGTTCCCAGCCAGTTCAACACATCCTGAACACTAAGCCACCAACCAAAAGAGCTCAGAAACGATGCAAAATAGTAGTGGAGAGGCAGCAGCAGTTAGAGACCGAATCCCTGCGATGTCCAGAAAAGAGCGATAAGAATCATTATGTGAGTTCCTTTAGGGCAGGGCCGCTCTGCTTCTGGGCTGTACCCTGTGCCTGTCACGCAGCGGGTGCACGATAAATACCTGCTTGTTGACTGGCTGCCGTGTGTCCTGCCCGTGACCTCACCTGCAACAGAACAGAGCCAATGGGAGGCACACCAAAACAATCCCAACACCTGGGCAGATGTCTGTGCCACAGGGTGAATGTGGCCAACCAGAGGAGGAGAGGAACATACCATCTAACTCATTCCGAAGTTGCAACGGTATGGAAGAGGAGCAAGAGGCTATCCAGTAGTGACAACGCCAGTCAAGTGTCCTGCACGTCACGGAGGCCAGGCGTGATGCCACGTACCTGTAATTCCATTGCAACGCTCCACGGTGGGTCATACTATTCCCCATTCTACAGAGGAGGAGAGTGAGGCTGAATGAGCCAAGGTAACTGACTGTGGACCAGTGCACTGAGCTCTGGCTCTACCCCAGAGTGCCTGGAAAAATTACAATAAGACCTTTAAAGTAGAAGACAAACTATCATGCAGGAAGAAGTCAAATAAAATTAACCCCTTAAAGGGCGCTGGGTGGCTCAGTTGGTTAAGCTTCTGCCTTGGGCTCAGGTCATGATCCCAGGGTTCTGTTATCAAGCCCCACATCGGGCTCCTTGCTCATGGGGAGTCTACTTCTCCCTCTCCCTCTGCTCCTCTCCCACCCCCACTCATGCTCTCTCACTACTTTCACAAATAATATTTTTAGAAAACTAATTTTACATGTTTATATTATATGTAAAAGTTATATAAATATCAAATAAAAAATTTTTACATCATTTAAAATATTCAGGAGGCTTTATTTATTCTAATGTTACTGTTTATTGCTAAAACAATTTTCACTGTATTGCCTTGTAGGCGTAAAGAAGCTTAGATAAAATGAATTAAATATTTTAAAATGAAGTGGTTGGCCATAATTACATGAAGAACAGGACTTTTCTAGGAAGAAGATCATAGTTTTATTTTTTTGCCTGTGGTGTCAGGAAGAATCCTGGGATTCTTCCGAACCTCAGACAGTAAGATGTTGATGTTGAGAACATCGTTTTTTTTTCTTTTAAGATTATTTATTTGAGAGAGACAGCATGCACACACTGGGGGTGGGGTGGGGAGGAACAGAGGGAAAGGGAGAAACAGACTCCCTGCTGGATAAGGAGCCCAATACGGGCTCCATCTCAGGACCTCGAGGTCATGACCTGAGCCAAAGGCAGATGCTTAACCAACTGAGCCACCCAAGTGCCCCGAGCACACTGTTATGTTTTTACATAATATAAATTCTAATCTTAAAAATATATCCCTGTATGGGAGGTGCCTGGGTGGCCCCATGGGCTGAGCCTCCCAACCTTTGGTTTCTACTCAGGTCATATTCTCAGGGTCCTAAGAATGATCCCTGCATTGGGCTTTGTGTATGGCCTGTGGTCTGCTTGAGATTCTCTCTTTCTCTCTCTGCCCCAACCACTTGTGCTCTCTCTCACTCTTAAAAAAAAAAAAAAGACATATCTACTTGTGTATTTATAAAATTTATTTTCTTGGGGCGCCTGGGTGGCTCAGTTGGTTGGGCAGCTGCCTTGGGCTCAGGTCATGGTCCCAGAAACCCGGGATTGAGCCCTATGTCGGGCTCCCTGCTCGGCGGGAAGCCTGCTTCTCCCTCTCTCACTCCCCCTGCTTGTGTTCTCTCTCTCTCGCTGTGTTTCTCTCTGTCGAATGAATAGATAAAATCTTTAAAAAATAAAAAAAATTATTTTCTTTTTCTTAAAGATTTTATTTATTTGAGAGAGAGAGAGATCATGAGCAGGGGGTAGTGGGAAAGAGAGAAGCAGGCTCCCCACTGAGCAGGGAGCCTGATGTGGGGCTTGATCCCAGAACCCTGGGATCCCGACCCAAGCTGAAGGCAGATGCCTAACTGAATCAGCCACCCAGGCACCCTCTGTAAAATTTATTTTCAATTCATTTCCTGTACAATATTTTATATTTGAAACAATTTGCTATTGAAAAACTAGAGTACTTAAAAGGGCAAAAATACCATTTTTGAATTTATTTTAAAGATGTTATTTATTTATTTTAGAGAGAGAGAAAGCCTCTGAGAGCAGAGGGAGGAGCAGGGGTGGGGTTAAGAATCTCAAGCAGAGTCTATGCTGTGCGGGGAGCCTGCGATAGGGCCTGCTCTCACCACCCTGAAATCAAGACCTAAGTCACCCAGGTGCCCCTCATTCCCTCAGTTTTTAATTTTTACAAAGCTTAGAAATGTAGAATGTTCTTCAATCTGTTTGTGTCCTGTTTAATATGTATCGTCTTAATGAACTGGAAAATGCTCCTAAAAATATGAAGAAAATAAAATCACCTGTTAGCTTTTAAAAACATCAGTAACAGGCCTCTACCTACAAATTTCCATTGAACTGGTCTTGGGTGGGACCCAGGTCTCAGAGTTTTGAAGTCCCTCCCTCCAGGTGATTCTAGTGTGTAGCCAGGAATAAAAACATTTGCAAGTAATATGGGTAACAAGCAACTCCCAAGACCTAGAGTCCATTGCCCTAGTCCCTGCATCCCTAGTCCCCCAGCCAGGAATAAAAACATTTGCAAATAATATGGGTAACAAGCAACTCCCAAGACCTAGAGTCCGTTGCCCTAGCCCTGCATACGTTATTCTACCTCTGTTCTGTACTTCTAAAGTTGCTCCGTGTGTGACTGCCCCCAGTAAGAGGCACTCCCCAGGGACAGGACTGGTTCCTCCTGCTAGAATATCACAGGGTTCTGTCTACGGTATGCGTTCAGTAGTTGCTAAACAGGTGTCTGGTAACCAAATTTCTGTTCATGAAGACTTCCTTTGGGCTTGCCTTCAAATACCTGGCCAAATTAGAAGGATCACAACCATCTGTACACATTACATGACAATGATCACAAGGGACGGTGCGGAGAATTAGGGAGAAGATCCTCCCAGGTTATGGACACAGAGGGCTCCACTAAGAGTAACAACTCAAATTTCCCTGCCCCTTGTTCCACATCACATGCTCATGTACTTCAGGAAGCTCCCTGGAGACTGTTCCTGTGTGCCCAGGGTTAAATCCTCTCCTGCTGAGCGCTAGCTTCTTCACAGAGCAGTCACAGGCCATCACCACGGCCACCAGACACCACCATCTCCTGTCACAGCCGAGGACCAGGCACCGTGGAAGTACTAAAGTTGCAGGGTTTTTTGGTGCAAAGAGGAAGAGAACCCCTCTTTGCATCACACTCCTTTGAGAGGGGGTCCTAAACAGTTCAAGGGAAGCTGGGCAGGTTTGCAAATTTGAGAGATCATCAGAGTCCCTGTCCTCTTTCCCTGCCTCAGTCATTCTTAAGGGCTCCTTCCTACCCATTCGTCATCTGTGGTTATAACATCTTCACTTAGAACAAGCTCTCAGGGAGGGTCTCTCCTTCATGTAAGTAGGATTCTGGAAAGTCATCCCAGTGGGTCTTCGGACACATCTGAACCCCAGGTTGGATTCCAGCTGGTATCGCCACTCAAGCCACAGTCACTATATGCCAGTAACAGGTGTTGATACTAGAGGGCAAGCGAGGTACCTCCAGAATCTTAGAATAAGAGACCTCTCCATGAGGCAAATTAATCAAATCAACACTTAATGGAAGAGACTGGCCATCTGTAAAAGCAATATTCTGAAAGTAGGAGAAGGGAAGGGAGAGGGTCTTGAGGACCAGCAATTTTCCAAATATTTCATATTTTTTTGGCACTGAATGCTTTCAGCATCTTCAGAGGTATGTGTGATCAGCTCCATTTTATACATGAAGAAACAGAAGCTCAGAGAGATCATGTGGCTCAGAGTTTGAGCTCAGATGTTCAGCAGGTACTGATCAATCTTCTGTCCCCATAGTTTTGCTATTCCCAAAATGTCAAATGGAATCATTCAGCATGCAGACTTGAGTCTGGCTTCTTTGACTTAGCAGAAGGCATGTGATGTTCATCCATGTTGTTGGATGTCTCAGGAATCCACCTGTTTTCATCGTGAAGTGGAATGTCATTGTATGGATCTGCCACAGTTTGTCTATCTGTTGCTCACTTAAAGACTCTTTAGGTTAGGTGCCTGGGTGGCTCATTGGGTTAAAGCCTCTGCCTCCAGCTCAGGTCATGATCTCAGGGTCCTGGGATCGAGGCCGCATCGGGTTCTCTGCTAAGCGGGGGGGCCTGCTTCCTCCTCTCTCTCTGCCTGCCTCTCTGCCTACTTGTGATCTCTCTGCCAAATAAATAAATAAAATCTTAAAAAAAAAGACTCTAAGTTGTTTCTAGTTCGGGGCAGTTATAAATAACACAGCTATAATCATTCATGTACAGGTTTTGGGTGATCATGGCCATTTCTGTAGGAGTGAGACTTCTGAGTCACATGCTGGATGTGCGTCGTTATAAGGAATTGCCAAAGTGATTTCTAAAGTGGCTGTAGCATTTTTGTGTTGCCATCAGCAAGGCATAAGGGTTACAGTTCCTCTGCATCCTCGTCAGCAGTTGTATGCTCAATAGTTTTTATTTTCATTTTATTTTTCGTATTTTTAAGTAGGCTCCACAACCAGCCCGGAGCCCAATGCAGGCCCGAACTCATGACCCTGAGATCAAGACTTGAGCTGAGATCAAGAGTCAGCCACTTAGCTGACTGAGCCACCCAGACACCCCTGTATTATCAATACTTTTTATTTTTAGACATTCTAAAAGATGGATAGTCCTATAACACTTTGGTTTTGACCTGCGTTTCATTAATTACTAATGATGTTGAGCATCTCTTCATGTACTTATCTATATATCTTGCCATCCATATTTTTTGCCACTTGTATATTTTCTTTGGTGAAGTAGCTGTTCAGCTCTTTTGCCCCCCCCTTTTTTTTTAAGATTTTATTTATTTCTTTGACACAGAGAGAGATCACAAGCAGGCAGAGAGGCAGGCAGAGAGCGAAAGAAACAAACTCCCTGCTGAGCAGAGAGCCCGACGCAGGCCTCGATCTTAGGACCCTGAGATCATGACCTGAGCTGAAGGCAGAGGCTTTAACCCACCGAGCCACCCAGGCGCCCTCTTTTGCCCTTTTTAAATTGTGCTGTTTGCTTTGTTACTGTTGAGTTTGTAAGAGATCTTTATATAAGTCATTTATCAGTTATGCAATCTGCAGGGATTTTTCCTAAGTTTATGACTTGTCTTCCCATTTTGCTAACAGTGTCTTTTGAAAAAAGTCCAATATACAGTTTTTTTTTTTCCTTTTACAGATCATATTTTTGGTGTTGTACTTAAAATATCTTTGCCTAACTCAAAATCATGAAGATGTTCTCTTACAATTTTTTTAGCAGTTTTATAGTTCAACGTTTTGCATTTTGGTTCCTGATCCATTTTAATTTGTGTAGATAATGAGAGGTGCAGATTGAGGTCCGACTATTTGTATGTAGATGTGCATTTGCCCTGGTACCATTTGTTGTAGACTACTGTCAATTTTGATCTAACACTAGTTCTTCCCCTTATAAATTTCATCTTTCCTACCACATACCAATAGGTCATACACTCATCTCTCCAGCCATCATCATTCACTGCTTCTTGCTTACTTGAGTCCAACTATGCTGTTCCTCTTGCTGTTCCTCTGACACACCTATAATGGACCAGCCTCAAGTTTTTTGCCATTCCCTTAGCCTGGAATGCTGTTCTTCCAAACAGCCACATAGTTTACTTCCTCATTTCATTCAGGTCTCTGCTCAAATACTACCTTACTTAAAAAACTCCTTGGGGCGCCTGGGTGGCTCAGTTGGTTGACCGACTGCCTTCGGCTCAGGTCATGATTCTGGAGACCCGGGATCGAGTCCCGCATCGGGCTCCCTGCTCGGCAGGAGGCCTGCTTCTCCCTCTCTCACTCCCGCTGCTTGTGTTCCCTCTCTGGCTGTGTTTCTCTTTGTCAAATAAATAAAATCTTTAAAAACAAACAAAAAAACCTCCTGGAAGACTCCCAATCCTACTACTTCTTTACCCTGCTTTATTTCTTTTCATAGCATGTATCACAATCTGACATATTTTATATTTATAGTTAATGTATTTACTGACTGCATACTCCTTCCCCCAACCACCATCAGAAAGCTAAGCATTGTGAAAGCAGGAATTTTGTCTGGTTTATTCACTAATAGATTTCCAGGACCTAGAACAGTTCCTGCAAATAGTTGATACTTAATAGTCACTGATCTTATTGAATAAACCCAAATAAATATTTACTGAGTGTCTGTTAGGTACTAGGCACAGTGCTAAGCTCTGGAGATACAATGAGAAGCAAAAGAGACATGGTCTCTGCCTTCCTAGAGCTCACCAATCAGCAGGAAAGATTGACATTAACTGAGTAATCTCAGTTATAAAATGGATACTAGCTTCTGGGCCTTGAAGGAGAAGTACATGGTGCTGGGGAGCTTATGACCTAGTTGTAGAGAATGGATCATGGAGATCAGGGAAGGGTGCCCAAGAGGGAGTGGTGACTGAACTGAGTGCTGAAGATTAAAAGTGGTTAACTAGGTCAGAACAGGGGAGAATGGGCCTTCTAAGCATCTGACAACCATATCCAAAAATCATGTGAGAAGAAGCTTGGTATGGTTGAGAAACTAAAGAAAGCTGGAAGTGCCTGAAGGAAGTGAGTCAGGTGAGGAGAGAGGAAGGCAATGAGGCTCAGGGTCATGCAAGGTGGCTGACAGGAGGTTGCTCTTTAAGAACAAAGGGAGGCCATTAGAGGTTGGCTCCATCTTTTCAAACCACCAATGCACATCGAACAAATACTCAAACACACTTGTGTATTGAAAACGCTCTTAGACTTTGTTGATGCGAATGTAAATTGATCCAACTTTCACATAGGACAATTTCACCATATTGGTTCAAAATTACATAGGTATTTACCTTTTCACCCAGCGATTCCCTTCTAGGAACTGATCTTACAGATGGACTTGCCCATGTATGCAACGGCATTTTTCCAAGGTTCCTCACTGTAGTGTTATCTATAATAGCAGAAGAATGGAAGGAAACCAGGTGTCTCTCAACAGGAGATCACAAAAAAGTCACGGAGTCTCCACACAGTGGACTAAAATCAACCATAAAAAAGAATAATGAGGATTTTTATGTAATTTTTGAAAAAATTCCAAGATTTATTATTAAGTTTTAAAAAAATGAAGGTTCAAGACTGAGGTTGTAAATGACTAACATCTATGTGAATAATAAAAAAAAGAAAAACAGGCCCAAGAAAAAAATAGGTACAGCTTTTCTGAGTCTAGTATTTCTCTGGAAGGAGCCATAAGAAACTGATACTGTTGCTTGCCTCCAGGCCTGGGCTAGGGAAATGGACTAGAGGGGGATTTTTACAGTGTACCTCTTGAATTTTGAACTATGCAAATATTTTAACTATTCTATAACTAAAAAATGTACATGACAATTATGTATTGATTAAACAAATTAGGAAATTAATTTGTTAAACAAATGGCTTCCAATCAGTACTCCCCTGTACTATTAGAGGAAAAGGATATAGGGAATTTTGGCCCCCACCCCACTCCCTGATTCCCAGTATGGTCCCCAAGGGGTACCCACCAACAGAAGAGTCCTTAGGGCCTTTGGAGTGGGCAGTGGGTAAAAATGTTTATTTCATTCAACTGGCATCAGGGCCCCCTCTGTGCCCCTGAAACCAGGGTCTTGCAGCCCCACAGAGACACAATCGTGTGGGGCTGTCTCAAGCTTATTTAATTAGGTTCTTTGCTGAAAAGCTGCACCATTTGTCTCTGAAGTGGCAACTGGCCTCCAGAGATGTGATCACCTCTCCAAAAAAAACCTTTTATTAAAATGCCTGATATTCATGCCATGCTTTTCTGCAATAATAATAATAAGCATCCCAAAGTATTTGCAATATCAGGGAAAGCGGCACAAAGCCAGAATAGCTTCAGCTCCCCAACTGCCCACAATCTAAAGCTGGTCTGTGAGTTCTGATTAAATTCCAGTGGCTGACAGCACAAGTACATGTCTCAGACCATTAGATTTCATCACCCCAGCTTGACAAGGAAGATGAAAGGGAGACCAGTGGGTTCACCTCCAGAAGGAGTTCCCTGTTTCTCTGGTGCTAGTGAAGGAAAGCAGCTGTGAGCTCTGCCCTGGAGTCCCCCTCTGGCAAGGTAAGACTTGGGCCAGACAGGTGGTTGAGGGAGGGGAGGAATCAGGGGAGGAGCAACAGAAAAGAATGAGGACAAGGTGAAGTGGGGATCTCGAACTCCTAATTCTCTATTCATGGGGCAATGTGGCTATTTCTCTAAAAACCCTACGGAGAAAGGATTACTGTCCTCTGCCCTACCCCATTCTAAAAATGAGGAACCTGAGGCTCAGAAAAGTGCTGTACCTTGCCAAAGGTCTCACAACTAGCAAGTGCCCAGGTCAGGATATGAGACCAGGACTCTCTTGCTTTGGGGACGATTTTAATATATCTGAAGTACCTTCTTTTCAAATCAGAAATGAACTACCTTTACAAAACTGTGCCATTTTGGGGGGCACCTGGGTAGTTCAGTTGGTTGAGCATCCGACTTTTGATTTCGGCTCAGGTCATGATCTCAGGGTGGTGAGGTGAAGCCCTACGTTGGGCTCCGCACTGAGCAGGCAGTCGGCCCGAGACTCCTTCTCCCTGCGCACCGCACCCTCATCCCAGCTTGCTCTTTCTGTCTCTAAAATAAATAAATAAATCTTAAAAACAAAAACAAAAAAAAAAACCCTGTGCCACTTTTCTTTTTAATATTGCATCTCAAAATAATATCTGGCATCTGTAAATAACTTCTATTCCAAAAACAAAGATGGCAATTTTCCCCCTTTCCTTTCCTTCTCAACATGAGCTAAATGGGGGGAATCTCAAGTCCTTTTAACAGTCAAAAAGACAAAGAGGAGGCCGGTGGCATGCAGAGCAACACAGCTACGTTTTATTGTGACTACTACGACCCATGCCTCACCCTGGACTCTCCGTCCTTAAGGAAGACACAGTGCTGCATAGGAAACACAAAGAGAACGAGAAAGACTACTATCAGAAATGGATGGAAGAGCAGGCTCGGAGTCTGATCAACAAAACAACTGCTGCATTTCCACACGGAAAGATTCCTCCTACACCATTCTCTTCTCCTCTTGCAGGGGCAATGATCCCACTTCTCCCAAGTCTCCCTGGTCCTCCTTGCCCTGGCAGGATGCCAGCAGCCTCTATGGGGGGCCCTCGCTCTTGGAATGAAGCTGCTTCCGGGAGGCTACACGCCACTGATACTGGGCTCCCAGTGATGAGACCTCCCGCCTGTCCCATGATGGTGCCAAGTTGGTCAGGAATGACTCAACCAGACAGAGAAGGAGAGAGGGGGGGCCTCTTTAAATCCATTTTATATTATTTGTTCTACTTCCCCGGGAGACCATGGTGCTACTACTCTGTAGCCGTATTTCCTAACGGCATGACGAGAAAGACTTGCTCCCCCTTCCTATCAGTGGGAGAATATTAATAGAGGGAGAATAAAAAGAATTTTTTTCATCTGCACTATGAAATGTGAAAATAAAATTGTCAACTGTTTTAGTTAAAAAAAAAAAAAAAAGACAAAGAGGAAATAACCAAGAGCCCCAGAGCAGTCAGAGCCCCTCGGGAGGCAGAATCCTGTTGCTTGGGTTACTTGGGCCATTCCAAATGGCAAAAGCTTTCTCCAAGCTTTCTCCAAGGACATTTGGAGTCAAAATGAGGATACCTTCCACGATGGGAATTTCTGTAAAGTGTTTCTTTTACCTCTTCCAAAGACCACACCAAGAAAAACCACCTCATATTAGGTTAGACATAAGCAAGAAGTTTCTGATAAGTGATGGATGTTGCTTCATAAAATGGGAATGAAGAAAGGACAGCTATGAATAAAATGATAGGCAAGATACCAAACATATAATCTAAACTCGTGATTGTGGTTGCTTTGATTTACTGATCATCTCTCACCATCTCCTGCAAATGCTCTGCCACCTGGTCTGAGTCCCGTCACAGCCCCGCATCTCTTTATGCCTCTGAGCCTTTGCTCTTGCTGATCCCTCACCTGAAATGCCTTTCCCTTTCTCTGACTGTCCTAATTCTGTTTACCTTTCAAGGTCTAGCTCAAGTTCCTGGATCTGCTTAAAGCTTTCTCTGACCACTCCAGCCCATATGCCTCTACCCTGCTTGGAATTCTAGATAGTCTAGATAGTCTAATTCTAGATAGTCATGATCATCTGGCTAGAGGATAGCTGGTCCCTGCAACGTCAGGTGGGAGAGAGGGAAAGGTTTATGTAGCAACTATCACAGTTGTCCACTCTGCTGAGAGGCTCCACATGCAACCCTCAGACCCTCATTTGCATTCTCTGGTCCCCTTTCCTGGAGCAAGAGTGCCCTGAAAGCACACAGAGATATCTGCCAACTACACTTCCCAAATTACACTCAATTATGAAGCTGATGTTCTGGGACAAGCCAGTTTTATGTTGGTTTGGAGCACAGTCCTGATATAGAGCTGTGCTACCATAGGAGGGATGCTCTTGCACATAAGTTTGCATTTTGTCCTCATAACAAGTCCATAAAGCCCATTTCACAGACAAGAAAACTGAGGCTTGGGCAGGACAAGTGGGTGGCAGGAGCTTACACGGTTAGAAGAGAGCGAAGCTGGCACTAGTGGCAAACTTCTCAGACTCTGGGCCGGGGTAGTTTTCAGTTACTGAGATGGCACGTGGTGGACATGACCCAGGTTGTCAGCTGACAGATGACCAGCCAATCGATGTCAGTACCAGTTAAACTTCAGACTCTGACCATGACATAGAAACCTCCTTTTATTATTATTTTTAGAAACCCCCCTTCTTACTCTTCTTACTTGCGTTTGCATTCTGCCGTCCACAGACCTGTTAATAGTGATTGTTTCTTGCTCTTCCCAATTAATTTTTTCTTTCCTATTATTAGAAAAAAATTTGTAGCTTCTCTGGAACATGGGAGTGCTATTCAATTAGAGTTTTTTAAATGGCTGATCATTATGAATGCCCTCCAAATTTCTTCTTTCATGCATCCCTTTTGGATTAGAAATTCCTCAGGAGCTGTAGGACATCATCTACTCCTGATGAAATGGCCTTTTTGGTCTGACTCAGTGTGGATGATTAAATGAGTGACTGGCCTTCCTGACATGGACTCATGACTTCCTATGACTGCATTTCTGCCCTTTGCTTCCCTGATCTAGCCCTCTCCCCCTAACTTTTCCCTGAGTCCGTCCACAGTGGTCAGGCAAGGGGTTTCAGCACCCCATGAGCTCCATCCACACTACTCTAAAACTGCCTTATGTAAACAGGCAGTCCATAAAAAGGTTGCCCAAATGCAACTTCAACCCTTAGCTGCTCCCTTGCCAACCAGAGTGCCACCCCAAGCCTGCCTATCAGGGGGCTACTGGGAACGCACAGCCACCACCACCACGTGGCTGGCTGAATAATCCAGCCCATGGCAAAAATTGACTGAGCGCTGGGATCACACAGACCCAGTGTCCATTCTGGCTCTACCATCAACGTCTCTGAGAGTCTGGACCAGCCCTTCACTTCTCTGAGTGCAGTGTCCTCATCAGCAAATGGGAGCAACAAGGGCTCCTCACGTGGTTGATGCCAGAACTCAAGATAATGTATACCAAGCACCTAGCTCCATAGCCAGCACCCACTAAATATATGTAAATACTGAGTAAGTGCAAGAGATGTTCTAGAGGTAATATTCTTAGGGAGAGATTTGCGTTGCCCGTGGATGGAAGTCAAGAAAGGCTTTGTAAAGGAGACTTGAAGGAGGCTTGAAAGGGAAGTGGGGTGTTATGGCAGATGGGCTGAGGGGAGGGCTCACTAGGCAGGGCAATGGCATGAACAAAGGCTCGGATTAGAGCCCAAAACACTGGGCCCATTTGGGCGGGTAACATGATGCAGCTGGAGCAAAGAGGAGGGAGAGAGCCCTGGGGTAGGGGGCTCAGGCCAGAAAAGAGCTGGATCAGAAGGGCCTTGAGGGCTGCATTGTTGAATTGTAGGGATGTAGTCTGGCCCACAACATAGCCAGACTCTTGTAAGAGCTGTGTCAGGATAAACTAATTACAACAGTGATTGGAAAATGTAAAATTGAATATCATGTATTCAAACCCCACAATATAAGGGTCTTCAAGCATATGGAGATCTTTGCACCATCTGAGAAGAAGTTCCTAATCACAGAAGGTGGCAGAACAATGCGAACGTGAGGAATAACGATAAGGCTGGTTTAGGAGAACTGAGTCCCCCAGAAGCCTCTTTCCACAGTGGTGCACTAATGATGCTGGGAATTCCAGTACCATCTGGTCCCAGAGGCGTGGCTGGCAAGCCAAGTCTCAAAGTCAAGTCAGAAGTCATAAATAATAACCTTGGAGATTCTCTCTCTTCAACCCCGTGTTCTTACCACTAACACAGCATTGCTTTTGGCCTTGGGTGCACAAAGATGAACAAGATATAGTCTCTACCCCCAGGAATGCAACCTCAGGGCCCAGCCTAGACTGGTACCCACAGGGAGTGCTCAAAGATGGGCACAGGTTGACTGAGGCTGGGTAGGGCCCCGGAAAAACCCAAGGTGGGTAGCTATACTCTTGGAGGAGGAGAGGAGCATGGGCCCCCAGAGACTCTTCTCTACTACCATGATGCCTGAAGGGTTTTTCTCTGTTACTATATTAGACCCATGCTTCATCTCATCTGTTCTTGGGTGGCTGTCTTTTAAATAAACAGGAAGGGTTTTTTTTTCCATGAAGGCAAATTTGACAAATTCAGGAATAGAAGGAAGAAAAAATTCCCCACAACTTTACTACCACTATTCACATTTTGCCGGCTCTCTCTCCAGTTTTTATCTACACAGGCAAGTTTGTCTGCTGGCTTCTTTGTTAAATGAACACACTGTACATGCAATCTGTGTACTACTTTTTCTTGGGAGCATCTACCATACGCATTTTGCTTTTCATTAAAAATGATTTGGGGGCACCTGGCTGGCTCAGTCGGTAGAGCATGTGATTCTTGATCTCAGGGTCACCAGTCTAAGCCACAGGTTGGGTGTAGTGCTTACTTTTAGAAAATACACATTTTTAGGGGCACCTGGGTGGCTCAATGTCTGCCTTCATGATCCCGGAGCCCTGGGATCGAGCCCCGCATCGGGCTCCCTGCTCGGCGGGAAGCCTGCTTCTCCCTCTCTCATTCCCCCTGCTTGTGTTCCCTTTCCAGCTGTGTTTCTCTTTTTCAAATAAATAAATAAAATCTTTAAAAAAAGAAAGAAAATATACAATTTTTTAAAAAGATTTTATTTATTTATGTGTCAGAGATCACAAATAGGCAGAGGCAGGCAGAGAAAGAGAGGGAAGCAGGCTCCTTGCTGAGCAGGGAGCCTGATGTGGGGCTCAATCCCAGGACTCTGAGATCATGACCTGAGCCAAAAGCAGAGGCTTAACCCATTGAGCCACCCAGGTGCCCCCAAAAATACAATTTTTAAATATCATCCCTTTAAGAGCCTCATGACCCTGACCACGTGGCTACGTGGACTTGCTTGGAGGCCATTTGGACATGCTCCTGGTTTCTCTCCTCAGTTTTCTCTTCTCAGTTATGATGGAAGGTTTTATGGAAATGTTAAAATGAGTTTGTTCTCCCTGATCAGTGAACTAATATGCAGAGAGGTCAGTCTGTAAGCCCAAGCTAACCCCAACCACCAGTGCAGGGAAAAACTACATGCAATTAACAAGCACAGCAGCTGGGGCGCCTGGGTGGCTCAGTTGTTAAGCATCTGCCTTCAGCTCAGGTCATGATCCCAGAGTCCTAGGATCAAGCCCCGCATCAGGCTCCGTGCTCAGTGGGAAGCCTGCTTCTCCCTCTCTCACTCCCCCTGCTTGTGTTCTCTCTCTAGCTGTACTTCTCTCTGTCAAATAAATAAACACTATCTTTAAAAAAAAACAAAAACAAAAAACAAGCACAGCAGCTACATTTATTGAGCACTAGCTGTGTACCAGGCTCTAGCTAAGCATGTTACACGCAGCATCCCTCTGGATCCTTACAACTACACTGGGAGACAGCTCTGATTTTCATCTCTCTTACACAAATGGCAAAATTGAGGCTTAGCAAGATTAGGTAACTTCCCGCACAGTCACATAGTTTTTAGCCCATCCCCTACAATATCAAGCCTCTTTTTCTGGGTGCGTGGCCTCAGAGAGACACCTCAGTTCAGTGCTTCCAGCCACAGAAAACACCAAGAAGACTCCAGTGCTCTGCAACTCTTTTCATTCCATGGCATAAATATAAAGTGACAAAACATCTGTAGGCAACTGGAATAATGGGTTGAGGATGCTTCAGACAGAGGTGACAAGATGAGGGCACTCCAGTTAAAAACTCAGTTAAACTATTTGTAACACAAAGTCACTTCATTTCCCCAAGTCCTTGTGTAGTCCTGAGGAGATGAGAATAAAATATTTTTCAAGCATGACTTAATGGAGATTAGTTATCATATCTTCACGCTTTGGGAAGAGCAGTCTTCAACCTCTAGAAATGACTTAACTTAGGACATGTATGTTCTTGAGAAGTGACCTTGGACAAATGTCTTAGCCTCTCTTGGCTTAGTTCTCTGAAGAAAGGTGAGAATCCCTCCTCCGACAGGATTATAAGCTGAGAGCAGGAGTGTAAAGAAGTCATCAGGAGAAGCCTGGTAGAAAAATTCAACTTCAAACACCACTGAATGAAAAAGACAATTGTTTCTTTCAACTGAGACTAATCAAGAAGATGAGAATTTTCTAGAAACTGGTGGTATTTAAGTGGTACCCTCCGGATACATTGAGAGTTGTTTGGTTTTCTCCTGGCATTTGATTTCTTCTTGGCAGTTTTATTGAGATATAATTCACATACCACACAATTCACACATTTAAACTGTATAATTCTGGGGTGCCTGGCTGGCTCAGTCTTTAAGCATCTGCCTTCGGCTCAGGGCATGATCCCAGGGTCCTGGGATTGAGCTCCGCATCGGGCTCCCTGCTCAGTGGGAAGCCTGCTTCTCCCTCTCCCCATCCCTGTTTGTGTTTCCTCTCTCGCTTTATCTGTCAAATAAATAAAATCTTTTTTAAAAAATTTAAAAAGTAAACTGTGCAATTCAGTGGTTTGCTTTTTTTTTTTTTTTAAGTAGGTTCAACACCCAGCATGGAGCCCAACAAGGGCCTTGAACTCACAACCCTGAGATCAAGACCTGAGCAGAGATCAAAAGTCAGACACTTAACCACTGAGCCACCCAGGTGCCCCCAGTTTAGCCATTTTTAATGTATTCACAGAGCCGCACAGCCATCAGCCCAATCTAACTTTAAACTGTTTTCATCACTCCAGGAGGAAACCCTATACCAATGAGCAGTCACTCCCCTTCCAGCCAACACACCCCTCTAATCTACTTCCTATCTTCACAGATTCTCCTGTTATGGATATTTCATATAAATGAAATCATACAATACAGCCTTGCCTTTTGTGACTGACTTCTTACACTTTAGCCTAGTGTTTTCAAGCTTCATCCATTTTGCAGGGTGTATCAGTACTTCACATTTTTTATTACCAAATAATATTCTACTGTATAACTATGCTACATTTTATTCATCTGTTCATCAGTTGATAGACATTAGGCTGTTTGCTTTTTTTTTTTTTTGCTTTATATGTGTACAAGTTTTTCTGTGGACATATGTCATTTCCCTTGGGTATATATAT
Source organism: Spilogale gracilis (assembly GCA_004023965.1). Lineage (NCBI taxonomy): Eukaryota > Metazoa > Chordata > Mammalia > Carnivora > Mephitidae > Spilogale > Spilogale gracilis. The sequence continues at coordinate 20,026 of PITA01015880.1, forward strand.
ACAGATTGATGTATCGAATTGCTGGGTCATATGGTAACTCTACATTTAACATTTTGAGAAACTTCCAAACTGTTTTCCAAAGCAGCTACACCATTTTACATCCCCAGCAGCAGTGTCTAAGGGTTGCAAGTTCCTCCAGCAGTGGTTTCTGACATAGCCAAGGATGCAAGGAAAAGACAGAGCATCCTGAGCCAGAGAGAGCACGAAATCAATACCGCAGCCAAGATAAAAAAAAGGATGAGAATGTTCATTTACCTCCATGTCTGGGGGCTGGAATCTGAGGCTAACGTAGCAAGTTGGCCCCTTGAACAATTCCTATTATCTCTCCAATTCGAGAATTTTAAAGATTTATGTTAAGAGGAACGTGGTAATATCAGAAAAAAACATGTTTTCAACATGATTCGCCATTTTCCAGCCAGACTAGTTAGGAACCAGTGTTATGTGTGTGTGTAAAAGCGGGCTAAGGTCTATAAATAGGAACATTTTAGGGGCAAAAAACTCTTTTTTCCACCTCACAAGGGTAAGAAAGAGACTTCTAGATTCCTAGGGCTCATCATGAGTGCCTAAAACTAAATCTCTGCACACATTTCCAGAAACCAGACAGACCAGTAGGGGGAGCAAATTAAACCATCCACAATCTCACCTAGATGGAGACACAGATGGAATTTTTGATACATAAGAGGTGCTCAGTGTCTGCTGAATTAATGAATTAGTGACTAGACGAATGAATGGCAACACTACAGAGGAAATGAAACTATGAAAATGAAACTTGATTAACATGACAGAGGACAGATCCAACTAGTCTGCCAGTCACTATTTCAACAAGAAAATGGTGTTCTGTGAATAAAGCAGTTTATTTAGCTCACATCTCAAATAATTGTGTGCCTTTCCTCCAGACAACTGTCCTACTTCTGTGTGCAGTGCAGGTGTTGTATGTGTGCTTTTCAGCTCACTGCACAGAATATTTTTATACTCAAGGGTTGAGGCTTCACAAAATTAAGCATTTTGCTGTTTCATCAGGGACATTCATGAGTAAGCCAGTGGTGAAAATCCCTGTCCTGATTCAGGCTTAGGCACCAGCAATTTTACTCACCATTGCTTCTGTACCATCAGTGCAACTGTTCACAGAGGGACAAAGGCAAAGTCTTAATATTATTATGAATGCAGTTTTGACTTTGAGGTTCCATCAGAGGGTTTGGGGGATTCCCAGGAGGCCATGAACCACACCTGAAAACCACTGCTCCAGATATAATCCGAATAAAGCAGAATACAAGGAGAATTTTTATCTCCCTTCTTCTTGATCCTATGTCTTTCTTAATTTGGCCAAAGACTGCATTCATTTTTCAAGGAACCAGTGTCATCTGATTGGTTTGCATTCAGCAGTTAACATGAAAAAAATCTTGGAAGATATAATGCTAGGGGGAGCAAAGAACATCTCCACAAGGGCGCCTGGGTGGCTCAGTCATTAAGCATCTGCCTTCAGCTCAGGTCATGATTGATCTCAGGTCCTGGGATCGAGCCCCGCATCTGACTTCTTGCTCAGCAGAGAGCCTGCTTCTCCCTCTCCCACTGCCTGCTGCTCTAACTACTTGTGCTCTCTATCTCTCTGTCAAATAAATAAATGAAATCTTAAAAAAAAAAAGTCTTCATAGAAATAACGCCTAAGCTCAGTCTTGACAGAGAAAAGATGTTTTTTCAGGTAACTAAGGTAAGCTAAGAAGGGCACTGCAGACAGGAGGAGAAGCTTGGGCAAATACACATGGAATGAAGAGGCTGGAATGCTGAGAGTGTGAGGAATCAATGTGCAAGGTGCAAGGGAGGCAAAGGACATCATGGACAGGGCGGGAGTGAGGTCATCACTGACGGCAGGAAACACACATTAATTCCCAAAAGTTTTTCCCTGTCATTCAACAAAGGTAGTTTGGGTTGTTTTTCATGGGGTGTGTTTTTTTTTTTTTTTTTTTTTTTTTTTTTTTTGCCTGGGAGGCTCATTTTAATCTTCATCCCTCAGGGAAGCAAGATGGATAGAGGAAAAGTTCATTTAAGGAAGTTGGGAGGAAGTTGGCGTTTTAATTCTTGACAATCTGCTTTGGGAGAGGTCTTTTCTCTGCTTCAAGACATCTCGGAGGATGTCTGTGGGAAGCACACAGGCCTCCCCACCATGCAGTAAGGTAAGTGGTACCCCTCCAAATCAGCTCCTGAGTATCAGTGATAAGGAGAGGACCCCCATACCCCCTCACACACAACCAGTACTTGGCCAAGAAATAATCACCACCGACCAGCCTCCCCATTATTAGAAAATAATAATCTCAACCAAAGACAGCCATCCCCTCTGAAGAACCATTCCCTCCTGGGCAGCTTTCTAAAGGCCTGTCGCTAGTACAACAGCACACAGTAGGGAACAACATGTACTTGGGGAATGAATGAGCATAGCATCCAACATACCAGAGCTTTCAGAAATTGATATATTTACTTCATTATTTGCTCATCAATCAAGTGCATACAGATGTCCCTAAGTCATTTTAAGTCCTATAATTCATTGCAGGGTTACCAACCTGCTGGCTCATCCTTCTGGCTGAGAGTCCTTGGGGATACTCAAGTCCTGTGTGGCTTCTCCACTTCTGGCTGCTTGTCCTGCTCTGGCCTGTCTCCCCAGTCCTTCCTGGATGCTTTCTCTCCCTCTGCCGCTCCCCCTTTCCTCCCAAATCTGTAGTGTTTGGTAGATTCACACAGAACTCGCTTAGTTGCCAGGTGACCTTGAAAAGGGATTCAACCCGTCTGTGCTTCCAACCCCCATCTGCAAAACAGGGCTCCCTAACTGCGGTACGTGGCCACGGGGGTACAGCCTGCTTGCTGAGCCAGCTTCTGCAAGGAATGCCTGGCATGCATTTGAGCTCAGTGCTCCTCACTGAGGCAGGTAGGTGGGGGCATCACTGCACTGGAGATGGGGAAACCAAGGCTGAAATGGGCCAGGTAAGGTCCCCCAAAAGCAACCTGTATGGAATTGGGATGTGACCCAGTCTGTCTCTCCACGGGTCTCAGGCTCACCATACCCGATCGGAATGCTTGCTCCCCGCCTCCCACCTTGCCTCCCTGCCTCCACTCCTCCGTTCAAGACAAGCAAAGAAGAGCCAGGAGGACAGACTGCAGGTTCACAGAGGCCTGCACACTTGAGCTTCCACTAGAGCTGCTCTGCCCTTCCTCCTAGTTCCATGGGACCTGCAGTTTCACCACTTCGGGGACACTAGAGATTCCGTGAAGGTGAGGACCAGGACTTCACGGAAGGACAGTCTGTGGAGGAGCAGCTGCTTGGTGGAGTGCTGGGCACGGTGCAGCCATGAGGGTTCAGGGACAACAAGCAGGGCAGGACAGGCCCACACACCACCCGGGCCCTGATGAGGAGTGCACCGAAGAGACTCGTGGAGCACTGCAGGAGGGGAGGAAGGAGCCGTGGAGGACGTTTACTCGCACCCCCATGTACCCTGTCCTGTATGAAGCTCTTTGACTTCCTCATACTTAATCTTCACACAGAAGGAGGCTGAGCTCAAAGACAACACACTTGAAAAGCTGCAGAAGTGAGATTCAAATCCAGACCTGACTAGTTCAAAAACCCGTGCTGTGTCCTCTCTGGACAGCCTCAGGGGATGCCCACTCTGGGTCTCAAAGGACAACATCCAGAATACATGTGGCACCGTCAAGCAAAGGGACAAAACATATTCTCCCCAGATCTTCCGTGCAAACGGACAGAAAAGCAAACGTAAAGACCCACATGTGGCAAGAAGAGCCAGCTGAGCTGACGTCAGCTTCTCCTACCCCTGATTTCCTGCTAACAGCCAGCAAGGCCGATGGATATTCCAAGACGGCTGCTGCTGCCAAGTTCCAGGGGAAGCAAGGTCTCTCCACTTCAGTGCCTTCAGGACGGTTACGTTCTCTAGGCCCCAGCATCTCAGTTTTGTTTTTTATACTGTAAGGCAGAGAGATCATCAGAAGTGAGTGAGGGAAGCCAATAGGGCAGGGAGAACCCAGGGAATCCTGAGAACCATGCTGTTTGGGGCCTTAGCTGCCTCCCGCAGGGGCTTCAGGGAGGTGGTGAGGAAGGCACCAGACAGTCAAATCTCTGGCTGGCACCGCGAACCCCTTTCTTCCATAAGGGAAAAGGAAGCTGACAGGGAAGAAGGGCACAGATAAGACAGACATGGGAACGTCAGAAGGGAATGTGGGACATGCCCACCCTGTTCTTTAAGCTGAGTCTTGGTTCAAAGAAAAAAAAAAACTCAGATAGAGGAAGACCTTCAAAAGTCATCTAGTCCAATCACTGAATTTTAAAAATGAAGCCCGGCCCCCACATCTGGAGATTCTGATTTAGAAGGATGGGGGGCGGGGGGTAGGGCATGCTGAACCCAGCTCTCTGAGTTGTTCTAACACCAGTGGGTAAGGCCCAGCAAGTTAGTTTCTATTCTTGACTCCCTCCCTTCCTCTACCAAAATAGATACTTGAACATCTCCTCAATGACCCTGCCTTGGTACGAATACCCCTGGAGACAGGGAGCTCACGACAACCCAAGACAGCTTTCCAGGCTGAGCCACCTCAACACTGCTGTTACTTCTGGCACTATTACTTCCAAGAAGACCTTTCTCTTCCTTCTTCCTGCTATTCTGTCTCAGCTTATTCAGCACTGTTGGCTTTTAGGTACTGAGAACCCCATCCCTGGCAGAAAACAGATGCAATAAGAAACACATTTGCCACCACCTCTGGGCTTCTGGAGGAAGGGAGTGGCTGGCTGGGGCGGTGGGGTGCCCCTGCGGGACTGATCGGGCTCAAGTGTGGGGCAGGGGCGACCCCTGGTGGCCATGGAAATTACCACTGTCAACCCCCCAGTAGGGAGGAGAGCAGGGAGCCAAGCACTTACTTTGTTCATGATCCAGTCTGCATCTTCAATGGCTCTTTTGATAATCTGCTGGATTCTCTCTGGATTGTCTTCATCTGAATGAACCCGGAAACTCTGGAAGTTTAAGCATGAAAAAAGATGACAAGGCAAAAATCACAGGACCAGCATCTTCAGAGCACAAGGCATAGGCCAGACACACTGTGGCCACTTTCCACTGGGCCTGGCTCTTGGCCCTCCAGGGCTAATTAGGATGATCCCTCCTACAGATGAGGAAACAGAGGCTCGGATGCCCTAACTAGCCACTGGGCATGGCGCCGGTATTCAAATCCCAGTCCATTCTAACTACACAGCCTGTCCTCCCACCTGCAGAACAGCAGCAAAATGGAAGACTGGCCCCCAAGTTACCCCAAATCAGGCTGGGCCCAAAGGTTATCAGGCAGCAGAGGCCCAAGGAAACTTCCATCTCTCAGTTCCATTTGCTCCTCACAGGAAACAACTTGCACCAGGCTGTACCACAGGAAGGAACAGGGCCTCCCTGGGGGGCCCATGCCAGAAGGCCAAGCAGAGGGGAGACCATGAAGTTTCTAGTCAGAAACTCCAGCCAGGCCTGGTGCAGAGCAGTGTGGGGCTGCTGTTTGCCTTTGACCAGATGTTCGCCCTTGAGGAGGAACATGAGATTCAGGTTCACTGCCGTGGCACTGAGGGCCCCTCACAAGCGTACCTGATACCTCCTCTACCCAGTCACTCTCGACCCCACAGATCCTCTTATTTGTCTTCAGGAGCAACTCAAATGCTCACTCTGAGAAGCCCTCCCTGATGCCCTCAGGCAACTAGATGCTCCCTCCTCCACATTTTCACAGCCTGTCTGTTGCTACCTCGATTTTTTTTTAAATTTCCACATTACATTTGTATTCATTTAAGCTTTTTATTTTTTATTTAGAAATAACTTCTAACCTACAGAAAAGTTGCAATCTAAATAAATTCCCTACCAGAATCACCAATTGTGAACAAGTCCCATTTGCTTTATCATTCTCTCTTTATATGGGTTTGTATTCAATTTTCTGGGAGCATTTCGAATTGCAGACATCATACCCTTGACTCCTAAATGCTTCAGTGTATTTTAACGAGATTATGTAGCTAAAGTAGTGAAATTGAGGAAATTCCACATTAATATAATACTACCATTTCATCTACAGCCCATATTCCAATTTCATGAAGGTCTCCAATAACATCCTTTTTAATCACTGTTTTTTCTGGTCCAGAACCCAATCCACTCATTACATTTCATGGGCACATCTCTTCAGTCCTCTTGAAAGCAGAGCAGGTCTGCCTTTCTTGGTGCTTCCTGACACCGCCATGCTGGATGAGCGGAGGGCAGTGGTGTGGGAGATTGTCCCTTCATCTGAATTTACCTGGTTTTTCATGAGCACATTCAGGCTGTGCATTACCGGCAGAATGCCTGTCAAAATGACGTTATGTCCCATACTCTATATTAATTATCCATTTAGCTGCCTTATTTGAGCCCTGGCACAGAGTTGAGGTGCTAGAGGATACAGCTTCTGTTTTCTGAGCAGAAATCAGAGGGGGAAGCTGGGCTGTGGTTTTTGGCAACTCTTACTGGACTGCCAACCCTCCCCTCTACTACCACCCGGAAGACCCTCCCTGTCCCCTGCCCCTAGCTCTGGCACAGGCCTCCTATTACGGGACCCCCCCCCCCAACTCCCAAGCCCAATATCCCCTGCTCCCACCTGCCTGACAGCATGTTTGTAATGCTCCTGGATGCCCTTGGTTGGCAGCTGCCTGCAACAGCGTAGCAGGTACCGGTAGAGCTGCCGCGGCCTCCGGACCAGCTCTGCCCCTGGTAGCGGGGCCATCTGCATGTCCCTCTGTCCCTGGAAAACACAGAGCATTACTATTTTGAAGGCATTGAGCCAATACTCAGCCCTAAGCCTCTCCATGGCTCTGTGAGCAGGTCTGATCCTACGGTGGAGGCCAGGTCCCCTTCGTGCCACACCTCAGAGAACCCAGACCCTGAGCTGGGGCGGGGCATGGTGTGCTGCAGAAGTCTCAGCCCAGGGCAGGCCTGCCGGGATCTAAGGCAGGATTGCATGGCCTCACCCTGGGGCCTTCTTTCTGGAAGCCAACTTGCGGGGGTAGGTGAGGAGGTGTCACAGACAGGCAGAGTAGGGGAGATGAGGAGGAAGATCCTGCACTGTAAGACTGAGAAACCAGCTGACTACAGACAACAAAGGGGAGAACAGCCAGAGGTCTGAGCCTCGCTGCTCAAAGTATCGTCTTGGACCAGTAGCACTGATGTCACCGAGAACTGGTTAGAAACAGATTCTCACCCCAGACCTGCTAGAGAGAATGTGCGTTTTAACCAGATGCCCCACAGGCTCCTGCCTGGATCTCTACCACAGCATCTGGCCTGGTGTCTGTCCCCGCCTTCACCCTATCACTCTCCAGTCTCCTCCACGCTGGTGCCAGAATGCCCTCTGGAATCCGTGGCCTCGGCACATCCCCCAAACCAACAAGTACTTCACCTCTTGGTCCCTTGGCACAAGCAACCCCTTTAGCGCCAAGCTCCCCTCCTCCTTTTCTTTGCCACGGGGGGGGGGGCACTCATGTTCATCCTTCCAAGTCCAGCCCTGTGTCACTTCCTCTGGGAAGCCCTTCCTGACTGTCCCACCCTGAGGGGCTGCAGAGCCTTGTCCTGGAGCTATTACAGTGCTTCCCACACTGCTGAGGATTCATCTGCTGCCAGGCCTGTGGAGCCTGGCCCAGACCCCAGGGTTTTGTGCCCTGTTTGTTGAACTGCACTGAATGGAATCTGTTATCTGCTCTGTGCAGATCTCTCTCTAAGAGAGAAGCTCACAATGTTCCAAATGAAAGAGCTAAAAGACCAAGATTAAGTGACTGGCCTTAATTTTAAAGTAACATAAAAAGAAGAAAGATAACTCCCTCCCCATTAAAAGAGAGAGAGAGAGAGAGAGAGAGAGAGAGAGAGAGAACCAGAATACTAAATCTATCAGAGGTTCTTAAACTACGAAAGGAAATTCATTAAGTAGCAAGTTTCAGAGGCTCCTTCATTCCATTTCCAGCATAGTATCATCCTGGCAACAACAACTGCCTGTCTCCACAGCTAAATTTGCCAACACCTCCTGGTACTCTGGGCTCCCGCCATGACACCAGGGCGGCCAGGTGGCGGTCAGCCCCCTAAACCCTCCCTTCTTCTACTAACAGCCCTGGATGTGAGACTGGCGGTCCACCTCCTCCCAGGCCTTTGCCCACCGGTCAGGGTGGGGCTCCACTCCAGGTCTGACCAATCAGAGCCCTGCATCCATGTGGTCGCAGGGATTGGGTCACGGGTAGGCACGTGATGGAAGCTGGCCCAATTAGAACGCATCCCACAACCTTGGCAGGGGTGACCGGGAAGGCTTCTGTTTTTTCCCTCCATATTTGCTGCTCTGGGGGATCTGCACCTCTCTCGGGGGCATGATCTTGTCTCAACTGAGACTGAAGCCACACAGCAGCAGGCAGAACTGAGAGTGTGACGGAACCAAGTCTGAAGAATCATTTGAACCCTACAACCGCACACCTGAAGGCAGTCCCACCTCTATACTTTTTGATGAGCTGACCAGGTTAATAATGCCTTTTGCCAAAACAGCTTGGGTTTGTTATTTTGTCACCTGCAACCCAGAGAGTTCTAACTGATGGACAGATCTTGACCTCCCAGATCCTGCATGCACGATGAGGTCTGATGGTTCTAGCTCTAAGGAACAGTAAAAGCAGGGCAAGGCCCCTAAGGTTTTCGTACTATGAATATCAACCTGCCAGCCTCACTAGCTCTACTAAAGCCCCCCTCCCCAAGAAAAGGGGAACCTCATACGAGGGCAAAGACCTTCACGGGCCACTACAGAGGACATACCACCGAAGTCCCCACCTGATGGGGCAGATTCCACTGGCAGGCTTCCCCAAACTATATAAAGTGCTAATCAAATATTGAAAATGCTAGTCGTGTAACAGATGGTTACCATCTGCAGTCTTCAAAATTAACATTTGGAAAGAGCACAAGTTTGTTTCAGTAGATAAAAACCCAAGCAATACTTAGAAACCAACCCAGCAAGTATGGGCGGGAGATTATTTTCAGCTCAATTATAATACTTAGTCATTCTCAGTAATAAGTAGCAGAGAATGCATGTGTGGGTCCACTCAGAAGAGTTAAACTAAAAATGTTTTAATTTAATTTAAAGTGTGGGTTTGGTATTAGGGGGCAATGAACTTCACAGCATCTTTGCTAAAACTGTATTCAAACTGTGCAGCTCCTAACCATCCCTTGGCATATCTTGCTCTTTGTACTTGACCTTCGCCTCTCCTGGGCTCCCAGCGGCACCTCTGTCTTCTCAGGCAAACAAACCAAAACCATCACTGAGCCAACCTAGACTTCTCTTCCTGCCTCAATCCCATGCCGCTCTAAGTCCTACCAAGTTCTACCTCTGAATGCCCCCCCACTTCTGTCCCCTCCTCTTTATTGCCACTGCACATCCTTGCTTCAGGCTCTCATCACAGCTCCCGTGGACGACAGCCAGAATTCTGAGCAGATCTCCCTATCTTCCAATCTATTCACCACTCAACAGCCAGTGAATCTTTCCGAAACCTAAATCTCAGCATGGCGTGTTCCTGTCTAAAACCCCAGATCTGATATCCACCCCTACCCTTATCGCTCATGACAACTTTCCCCAAATGTAGGAAAACTGTGAAATTATTTTAAGCAGTATACAGCCAACATCTTTGTATTGTAATGATTTTATATTTATTTTCATGTATAACGAAAAAAAATCCCATCATTTCATAGGTATTGTGGCTTAAACAGTTTTAAAAAGGAATGAGCATAAAACCGATATTTTTAAATATATCAAGCAAAGAATAAGGCAGTTGAGATGTGGATATGACAAAACTCACGAAAGTGGTACCGAGCTTTGGAAAGCACTGGCGTATGGAACAAAATCCATGCCCTTTCCTCCAAGGCCCCCACGCGCCCTCAGCACTTCTCCCACCACTCACCTGAGAGTCCAGGCAAACTGAGCTCTGAGGGGCACCCTCCATGACAGTCTGTCATGTTTGCCGGTTATGGTCTCTACACTGTGACAGAATGCCTGGCATACAGTAGATGCATCAGGATTCTCTGGAGACACAGAACCAATAGAATATACAGAGAGAATATATATATATGTTATATTCATATCTGTATATTATTTATAAAGGATTGGCTCACATGATTATTGAGGCTGGCAAGTTTGAAATCTCACAGAGCAGGTATCCTGGTTTGAGTCAGTGTCAAACCAGGAAGAGCCGATGTCCCAGGCTGAAGGCCATCAGCCAAGAGAATCCTCTCAGGGGAGGGTCAGTCTGTTGTTGTATTCAGGAGTGCTTGGGTGAGGCCCACCCACATAAGGAGGGCAATCTGCTTTACTCAGTGTCCTGATTTAAATGTTAATCTCATCCAGAGGCACCTGGGTGGCACAGCTGGTTCTGGCTCAAGTGATGACTTCAGAACAAGCCCGGGGTTAGGCTCTGTGCTCAGAGTCTGCTTAAAAGACTTCCTCTCCCTCAGCACCCACCCTTTGCCACTCTCTCCCTTTTTTTTTTTTTTAAAGATTTTGTTTATTTATCTGACAGAGAGAAACACAGCTAGAGAGAGAACACAAGTGGCGGACTGAGAGAGGGAGAAGTAGGCTCCCCGCTGAGCAGGGAGCCTGATGCAGGGCTCGATTCCGGGACTCCAGGATCATGACCCGAGCCTAAGGCAGATGCTTAATGACTGAGCCACCTAGGCACCCCCTCTTTCCCTTTTTAAAAATAAATGTTGTTGGGGCACCTGGGTGGCTCAGTTGGTTAAGAGACTGCCTTCAGCTCAGGTCATGATCCCGGAAACTCGGGATCGAGCCCCACATCAGGCATCCTGCTCGGTGGGAGGCCTGCTTCTCCCTCTCTCACTCCCCCTGCTTGTGTTCCCTCTCTGGCTGTGTTTCTTTCTTTCAAATAAATAAAATCTTTAAAAATAAATAAATAAATAAAAATAAAAATAAATGTTGTTGATCTCATCCAAAAGACCCTCGAAGATGCACCCAGAAGAATGTTTGGCCAAATCTCTGGGGATTCCACGGCCCGGTCAAGCTGACATATAAACAGAACCAGGACAGCAGATGTTTAAGATCTGTGTGTCAAATGAATCCTCCCACTCTTGCCCACAGTCTGCTTCCTACAGGTCTCCTGATCCTACAACACTCAGCTGTTAGGTCCAGCACCTCCTCCTGGAAGCCTTCACTGACCCACCATTCCTGCCCCCATGTTCAGTGGGAGACCTGTGGGCACTTCGGACAGCCCTTGTGACCCCACATCACTCTAGTTCGTGCCTCATCATCAGTTACCTGCACTACTGGGAGGGTAACTGCCTGCCCTCAGCCCCCTTCCAGCCATCCTCCACATGGCAGTCATGACACCTTGTCCAACCCCCTACTTCAAATCCTCCCACAGCTGGACGTGTTGGGATATTGCGAATTATGATCAACTCTTAATTTTCTCAGGTAGAACAACCAGTGCATTGTGTGGGAAATTGTCCTCATTCTCAGGAGATGCAAGTGGAAGGAAGTGTTTACAGGCGATGTGTCATCACGTCTGCACCTTACTGTCACGTGGGTCCACAAGTGGCAACACAAAAAGAGAAAAGACAAGCAAATGTGAGGAAATTCTAAGATTGTGGGGCGCCTGGGTGGCTCAGTTGGTTGGGCAACTGCCTTCAGCTCAGGTCACGATCCCGGAGACCTGGGATCGAGTCCCAATCAGGCTCCCTGCTCGGCGGGAAGCCTGCTTCTCCCTCTCTCACTCCCCCTACTTGTGTTCCCTCTCTCGCTGTGTTTCTCGCTGTCAAATAAATAAAATCTTAAAAAAAAAAAAGAAAGAAGTTCTAAGATTGCGTTTAGACGGCAGGAATAAGGGTGGATATTGTGCTGTTATTTCAACTTCTCTGTATTTAGAAATTTTTTCATAACTAAAAGTTATTTTAGAAAAACTCTTCCATAGGGCACCTGGGTGGCTCAGTCATTAACATCTGCCTTTGGCTCAGGTCATGATCCCTGAGTCCTAGGATCGAGCCCCACATTGGGCTCCCTGCTCAGCAGGAAGCCTGCTTCTCCCTCTCTCACTCCCCCTGCTTGTGTTCCCTCTCTGGCTGTGTCTCTCTCTGTCAAATAAATAAATAAAATCTTAAAGATCACAAGTAGGCAGAGAGAGATAGAGGAGGAAGCAGGCTCCCTGCTGAGCAGACAGCCTGATGCGGGACCCTGAGATCATGACCTGAGGCGAAGGCAAAGGCTTTAACCTACTAAGCCACCCAGGCACCCATAAATGAAATCTTAAAAAAAAAGAGAAAGAGAAAAACACTTCAACAGCTTTCCCGTTACCTAGGGGATAGTCTTAAACTCATGAGGCTGGCGCCAATTCCCAAAGCCTTCTTACCCACCCAGACTCACCCCTCAGCACTCCTCCACCTGCCAGGCACATTGGTATATCACCTGTGGTACCTTTAGTAATAATAACAAATACTCAGCACTTAAGATGATTACTACTGCAGCCGTACTGAGTATGTATCGCAGGAGAGACACTATTCTAAACAGCACATATAAATTAACTTATTTTCATCTTCACAATCATTCTACAAGAAGGTATCATCATGCTCTCCTTTTACAGATAAAGAAACAGAGGCAAAAAGGAGGCAAGAAATTTGTCCAAGGTCACAGAGGTCTGAGTGCAGAAGCCAGGATTTTCACCGGGAAGTCCAGCTCCAGAGTCCAGGGGGGTGCTACTCTTCCTAACAGCACCCTCTCCCCAGTTTCTTTTTAAGGGATGATTTCTTCCCATTGAGCCTAGCCTGCTGAGACTGGTCTGTGGCTCCATGTCTCCTGGCCACAAGGAGAACATCAGACCCAGGCAAGGCCAATTGAATGCTCCCCATCTCTGGAAATGGGCTTTCGAGCAAGGTTACAAAGAGCCTGAACATGAGTTCATGCACCCCAGCAATGGTGTGTCCTGATCAGCCTCTTCCTGCTCTGAATTGTCCTCGTAGCTCCTGCCTCCTGGCCTTCCAGAAATGTCTAGATTCCTAGTTCTCCAGCCTTCTCCCTTGATTCTGTGAGTCCTTAACACTGTTCCAGGAAATTTCTTTTTGGTTAAGTCTTCCTGTCCCCCGCTCCTCCCCACATAGAACTAGACTCTCTCCCTGATCTGTCTGCCCACAGCCTATTGTGCGTGCTTAGCTCAGTGGGAATCTCCCAGGCTCTGAGTGTTTGCCTCTCCATCCTCCCTGACTAGATGGAGCTCCTCCGAGGGCAGGGACTGTGTCTGATTCCCCCACCTCTGTTCTCTCAGGGCCAGCAGTGCAGCCTGCTGCCAAGCACACTCCTCCATCTCTGCTTGCTAGCCAACGAGCCTCAGAATCTTCCAGGCCCTGAGGAGTCCTGCCATCACCTCTGGCAGCAGCAGCCTCCCTTTCCTGCCCATCTATGCCAAGCCTTTCTGGTCCCCTGAGCTTCCCTCCAACTCATCTATAGGAACTCCCTGCAGGCAAATGGTGCCTCCTGCCTCACTCAGCCTGGAGAGACCATCAGGCAAGAATATTTTCAAATCCCCTCCTCCATGAAATTCATCCTCGCCCAAACGCTGACCAATGTGCTAAGTATGTTGCTAGACATTTATACAACAACCCTTGGACAAAAAGCATCATCATCCCATGTTGCAGATGTGGAGACTGAGGTTGGTCATAAATATACAGCCAGGGAGTGGAGACTTTGGGATGTGGGCTATAACTCCAGGGTTCCAACTTCCCTGAGTTCTTGAAGGAAATGGGTTCCTCCTTTTCCTTGTCTCTGTTAGACTCTCAGAGCTCCTCTCCTGCATGAATCCAACACCCTTCTGACATGTCTCTTCAATCCCTCCCTATGCTTGGCCAGAATGAGCAACGGCAAACAAAAATCGCATCTTTCGGTCCCTTGCTTGATAGCCTTGAGTGGCAGGCACAGAGTAAGCTCTGAGATCATCAGTCCATGCATGTACAGTGGTAGTGGTAGGTGTGTGTGTGTGTGTGTGTGTGTGTGTGTGTGTGTGTGTGTGTATGGGGGGAATGTCAAGGCTTTCCCTAGTCAACCGCCAAGTTCTATCCCATTTGCAACCAAATTTCCCATTCCCACCACCCTCTTCCCCGCTCGGCCTCCTCTATTAGGCACATAGCGCCTGGCATGCAGCGGTCCCTCAACAGAAGGGTTTCAAATTGAACAGTGAAAAGTGTATGGGCCCCACATCATGGCAAGGCTGACGGGAGAGTTGAGTAGGGCGGCATGCATGCCTGCTGGGCTCATGACAACAGCTCACTCAGTAGGAAGCCCTTCTCGGGCCCTGGAAAAGCAGCAAAGGGGAAAATAATATGTTGCGATACCTTTCAGTGCTTCCATCCGAGACCAGAACGGGCTGCTGAAAGGAGCTACTGGTGCAAACTGGCGCTGGGAGAGGTGGAGGATTTCACTGATTTACTGACCTCTGCCGACGTCAGAGAGAAAAAAGTACATTTTTTCCTCTGAAATCAAACTAAAGAGCAAGTGGAATTTATTTAGCTTTTTCCCCAGATAGGAAAAGCTCTGGTTATTCATGCTGTAGCCTCTGATGAATTAGAAAGTTATAAAAATACCTCAGGTGGCCTGACTTAACTCATGGTATGTGCTCAGTCAGAGGTGCCAACTAAAGGAGCAGAAAAGTCATCCCAAGTAGGGAGTCTTTCAAAACCAGAGCGCCAAAGGCGACCTTTTCCTGTCCACAGTAAAAGAAATGTCTTCACATCCCTGGCAGGGACTCATCCAGCTTTTCTCCCTTAACATGCTCCCTTGTGGTGGGGAGCTCGTGACCTCCCAGGTCTGAGCTCTCCACTTTATTCAGCCAGAGAGGTCACAGAGCTAAAATCTGCCTTGTAAACTTTACTGGTGGGTCTGAGCTCTGCCCTCTGCGGCTCAAATCTCCCCACCCGACCTCCGAGGCCCATCTGTCACTGTTTAGCCAGTGACCCCAGCCCCGCAGTCATTCTCTTCCAAGATGCCCACCCTGAAGGCACTATCCTCTTCTAGTGTCTCCCCATCCACTTATGCTCCTCAGGACACACATCCCCCCTCAATATTGGTCTCCCTCTTAGACATTCTGTCCAGTGGGAAAGCCACACTTCTGGATCCTGACCAGCTTCGTGGGTCCTGGATCTCAGGTGGCAATGTCCTCTCCTTTTTGTGAGAGTTCAAGGAAGACCACCCAGACTGCATTCTCGGCTCAGGCCCCCCAAGTGACCCTGGCATTCAGCTCAGAGGAACGTTTTTTTCTGTGAACCCTTCTTAAATCTATTTCCCATCTTATATTTTACTAATCCGGTCCACAGTCACCATCTGCTACAGTCTCTGGGGTACCTGAGCCTGTCTGTTATCCAACTCTACCCAATTCAGCACAACAAAAGCACAGAACAATCCCATCCCAGGCACGAATGGGGTCCAAAGAGAGAGACATGAACCCCCGCGAGCTGTGTCAGTCACCCATACCATGCCATTCAGGGCACCTAGCATGTGGATGGCTCTGAGCTTGGTCCTAGGACCAGAGATGGACAGCCTGACATATTACCTATAGCTGTTCAACTTAGAGCTTTCTGCATGGCCGATGCCATGTCTCACGATCTACTGTTCAGGGAGTGATCAGTAAGTGCTGGGAAGGTGCTGAGAGCTTCACATATGTTACCTCGTGTACCTCACAACAATCTTATGGGTTTGTATCATCAGCCCCATTTTAGGGATGATGAAACTGGAGCTCTGATAGGGTAAGAAACTTGCCAGAGACCACACCACTATTAGATGGTAAGGCCAGGAATCAAACTGAGGACTGCTACCCCTTGCCCCTACCTGCTTCTAACACCACCTGCTGCATCCATTTCTGAGCTATCCACAGAATGCTACCTGGATCCGAGCTATGGACCCCACAGAGAACTCTCCTGGAGCCCATTCAGGACCAGGTCACAGAGTGCATGCATGAAAGCACTTGACTGTGCTATTATCCCATACTTATTTTTCAACCTTCTCCATAAAACTTCGCTCCATGCTTTTCTGAAACCCAAGGACATCATCTATAGCTTCCCGCTGCATACAGATGAAAAAAAAAAGTCACAAGGCTGATGTCAATTACACAAAGAAAAGGGGGCAGCTAAGAAAATACTAAAAAAGCTTTTAGGAAACCCAAAGGAGACGAGAACAGACTAAAGGAAAGAGTGAGAATAAAGCCACAAAGGGAATTTCCTGGGAGCCAAATGTTATCACTGGTACAGATGCTAAGAAATAGGCCTACGGCCCCATTTAACCCTCCTGGCTCTTTCCCTACCCTAGGCCCTGACATAGGGCACCTAAAAATAAATGGGGAAAAGTCATATATTTAAAAAAAGTAAGGAAGGAAAGAATGGAACTACAGAACATGACCAGAAATTATGCCCTATTAAACACTGATACAAGGCTAAATTAAGCCTGCGCAGGCCACTGTTTAAATATGCAATTATTTCTCTGGATGGGGAAGGTTGCAATATAGAAGCAGAATGGTTCTGCTCCCCTAGCTCCCAGCTCCGGGGCTCCAGCTTGCACATGCACGTTCTCCCAAGCTAGAAACAGGGCAACAATCTGTGCTCCAGTCCCTTTCCTTCTTGGTCCAGACTCTCAAGACCCAGCCTCCCCACCCTCAGTGCCCATCCCCCTTCATGCACCTAACAGTACCTGGGCTCCCAGCTTCATAACGACGCCTTGCTCAGACTATATGAACCCCTCTCTCCAGACCAACCGATGGATACTTCCTAAAAAACACGCATGTCACTCCCCTTCTCCAGAACCCCTGTGGAGTGTTCTTTACCCTTCTCAAATCTGCTTCCAACTTGTCTCCTCAAACTCATCTCCTGCTGTCTACACTCCCTGCACTCTAGCCACATACTGAACTTAGAGGCTAAGTTCATGGAACTGGGGATCAGGCAGTCTACATTCAAATCCTGGCTCGATCACTGGCCAGCGGTGGGACCTGGGCAAGCTTCTCAATTTCCACCACAAAGTCAGCTGCACATCTGCCCATGGGGCAACTAATGGTATCTCCCACACAGAATCGTTGCGAGGATTAACCAATGCTCCTAAACCACTTAGTGCGGTGCCCGGCACGTACAAGACGCTTGGCAACTATCGTTAATTGCGTCTCTGAAGCCCACTCTGCACTTCAACGCCTCTCTTTCTCCTACACTGGATTCTTCACCTTCCTCAAGAATTCCTCTTGATCCTTCAAGATTTAGCTTCCATGTCACCTCCTCAAGTCCCACACCCTACTCTGTCCATACTCCTCTAATAATGTCTCACACTGTAATCCTTTCCAGAAATGTGTGTTGAGTGACCTCTATTTACCAAAGAAGACACTAAAGTGAAGAGGACAGTGGCTGTCCTGGAATCACAAAGCCAGCAGGTGGCAGAGCCAGGTCTCAGACTGTGGCCTGAATCCTCAGCTCTTCCTCCCACAACTAGGTGAGAGTGCAGCTAGGCTTTGTATCCAGGTTTCTACCCTCCTAGCAAGCTCTTTCTACACATACACAGGGCACATCTCAAGGGACCCTTGAGCTGAAAGCTCCGGATTTATCCTTCTCTTATGCTCTCCCTCCCTCCCTTACCCAACTACTCTTCCAGGCACCTACATTGCTCTGACCCCAAAGGAATCCAGGTCTCACGAGGACTTTCCTAACCATTCTGCTGTCCCTTCTATCTTTCTTCCTGGCACTCTTCACCACCTGACATAGATTTAATTCTCTGTATTCCCCCACTGGAAGGTAAACTCCAAACAGCAGGAAGTTTGTCTATTTTGTTCCTGGCTGTCTCCCTAGTATAGTATGGTGCCAGATACATGAGAGGAATGTGTGCACATGTACTGAAATAGTCACTGAGTACCAACAAGGTGCTAGGTACTGGGATTACAGAAACAAACAGAAGCCCCTGACCCAGCATAACTTACACAGTAACACAAGATTAAAACTAATTCTTCAGTTATAACTAATTGCTACAAAGGGGAATTCAGGTCCCTGAGAGACTAGCTCATGGGGTCCCTCACCTCGTCAAGGGTCAGAGGTTTCTTGAGAAAAGGGCATTAAATCTGAGGTCTGAAGGAGTAGGATTTGGTGAAGGGATGGTGATGGCAGAGTAGTCTGCGTGAAGACCTAAGGAAGGAAGGGACTGCCAGGCCCACGGTGTGTGTGTGGGGGGGGGGGGGGGGGGGCGGCGAAGGAAGAGCCAGAGCAAACAGGATGCTGGCCAGGAAGGCTAGGTCAGATTCACAAGGGCCTTGGTGGTAGGGGGTGAAGAGTTAAGATTAGTCCTAAGGTCCATCAGCTGATGAACGGATAAATAAAACACGGTGCATTCATGCAGTGGAATATTATTTTGTAATAAAAAATGAAATACCGATACAGGATACGAAATGGGTAAACCCTGAAAACATTACTCTAAGAAGCCAGTCATAAAAGGCCAAATATTGTATGATTCCATTTACAAGAAATATGCAGATTGGACAAATCCATGGAGACCGCAAGTAGAATAGGGGCTGCCCAGGGTGGGGCGGGGGAATGGGAGATTGAGACTGAGAGATAAAGGAGATATTTCTTTTGGGGACAATGAATATGTTCTAAAATTGATCATGAGTATGGATGCATAACTCTGAATATACTAAAAGACATTCGACGGTGCGCTTTAAAGGAGTGAATTCTAAGCTATGGAAAAAAATAAAATAGTCCTGAGGACCAAGGGGTTTCGCGCTCTGCGGGACTTGATGTGTCATTGCATAAGCATCAATCAAAACGCGAAGGTTACTCCAGGCAAGCGCGCTCCCGAGGAGCTCGCTCCGGGCAGATGCACCGCGGAGGGGCCCAGCCGAGGCTGAGCTCGGAGGTGTGTGCCAGACAGCGGGCATTTCGCAGAGGCGTCTGGAGTGCCCCGGGCTCCCTGCGGCCCCGCGGCCCTCCCCGCGTCCTGGGGCCTGCCCCGCTCCCCCGAGCCGCCCGACGAGCCCGGCGACAGGCCCGAGGGCGGCCCGGAGCCGCGCACCAGGACACCCGGCCCTCCGAGGCTACGAGAGCCGACGGGGAGGGGAAGGGGGCGGCGCGGGGCCCCCCTGGCTCTTCCACTGGCCGCTCAAGGCCCAAGACGGCCGAAGCCTCACAGCCCTAGCTCGCCCCGCCGCCCCGGGCTGCTCGGTCCCCCGCGCGACCTCCCGCGCGTTTCTCCTCTCCCGCCCTCCAAACGGGCCGCGCGGCTCACCCGCCTCCACAGGGTAGCGTCAACCCCGGACCTGGCCGACGCGGCAGCCACGAGTGCGCCTGCGCCCCGGCTTCGGCACGGCACCGCCCCCGCCCGACGGCTGTTCGTCGAGCGCCCTCTGCCGGCCGCATGCGGGGCGGCGGCGGCGGGCGGGATGGGGGGGGGGGTCTGTTTATAAGGAAATCATACAGGCTAGACTGGCTGGGTGCCTCCGGCCTGATCCAAGCCCACCCAGGAGAAGAGAAGGCTGCCCCACTAACAGTTGCCTTCTCTACCTTAAATACTCACTCTTCCTTATGGCTGTTGCTACCTTGGATATAAGCCCTGAAGGCAGGCTCTCCCCCAATGTTCCTGAATATGAATCGCTCCTAAAACATTAGGGATGTTCAAGATCGGTGAAAAGGCTTGCTGGAGGACTTCCCCTAAACCATTCGTGTTGATGACAGGAATTGTATTTGTAAGGGAATCTGCGTTTTGAGTCATATCATCAAATTACAGTCCCATAACACCTGTCAAAAGAATAAATATGACAGTAATAGGCATGCTTCCTTTCAGACCCATCTATAATTATAATTGAGGAAAAGAATACAGAATTTAAACTCAGAGCTACTGCCAGTATCATTCTTTGGAAATGAAATAATGCTGTTTTATTAAATAGGCTCTCCCCGCTCTCTAATGTTTAAAGCTAAAGTGCTTCTCTGAATTGATTTAAATACAAGTTTTATATCCTGAAAGAAATAAAGATGAGTCTTTATCTTAAGACAAACCCCCTGTTCAAGGATGCTGCTGATCTTCTCTCAGCTGTCTGAAAGAGAGTTGGGTTGTTAGTGGATAATATTGCTTCTGCTCACGTCTCGCTTCTCTAGGGCTTTTTAAACCCATTTGTAATGAAAGGGCTGATTTCCTTACACAGACTGACTCCATGTGTAGCCGATTTAGTAGAACTTTTTTATTTTTTCTTTCTTTTTCTTTTCTGAAAGGAAAATATTGCTACCTGAGAATCTCTTTTTCTCCTTTTAGACTAAGAGAAGCAGGGGATATTTCTTAACAGGAGTGGATTTTTGTTTTGTTTTGTTTTTTAGTGTAGACCTTTCTCTCTTGTTTTTTGCTAACTCCCTTTACAGTTTTTCCTTTCTGGTTTTTGGGTTTTTTTCTCTTCACCTAATATACTGGCCTTCACCTACCATACAAATCATGTAGGCCTTCCTCCCCTGAAATATTCTGATAATTGCCTCAACCCTTCAATTTATTTTCAATGTGTAGGCTTGGACCAAATATATCTGAAAGATATGATAGGATTGTACCCTCATAAATCAGCCCTCTCAGTTACACACACAGAGTCAGGGGCACATCATTAGTGAAGATCCAATCAATAAATCATTAAGCTTTTAAATCCCTTATTAGGAACAATCTGCAGTATCCCCATCCATGGCTGTTTTCAGCCTTGGGATCACTTTATTATTTTGAAGAAATTTCACAGTCCGTTCTTTGGCCCATCTCCCTTTTGTTCCTAAATCGCTGTGTTCCTGCATCAGAAACATTGTTCTAATACCTAGATCTCATAAAATATTTAAGATGCAAGCTGTTCACTCTATCTCAGAAAAACACCACCTCCAAAGTTACTTGTGCCTCTTATGTCTTTATAAATACATATGACTTTATGGTTCACAAAGATCCCTTATGAACATCCAAACCACAGGCAAAAAATAATCCAAAGTTGAAAAACCTGGTTTTTCAAAAATAATTGGATCATAATACTTTGAACTTGACAGCAACCTTAGATTCTTGACAGCTTCGGTAGTAAAACTAAAGCATTCTTACCAGGCCAAACTCACTAAAATGACACCGGGCCCCCTAATCTAATGACAGTCCAAGTGCTCTTACTACGTCATTTTCCTTTACATTGAAATTGTGGCAGATGAACACTCTCATGTCAGGCAGTGCAGGATATTTTACAGATAAATGGAATTGAAAGACTTACTTGAGAAATTTGTCACCCAAGAGTTGACTGTCCAGGGGATGTGTTCTCAGGGGAGTTTATCGACTTTCCCAAGAAATACTTAACCACGCTCTCTTGATTTCTCACATTATGTCATTTAACCTGACAACTGCTGGTGTGTAACCAATATTTGTAGGAAAAGATACAAGTGGTGATGCTTCTTCCAGTTTAAACCTGTTTTTAGATTTCAAAGAGAAATGATACATTTGCATCCTTTGGTTAAATCAGGTTATTGTCTCAAAGGTTGACCATGTAAATAATTCAAATTAATTCATCACTGTACAATAGGTTTAATAAGCATAATAAACACTTTGAAGAAAACACTTAGGACCCTCGGTCTGCCCTTGCCCTCACTCCCATTATCTCAGATTTCCCTGTGAATGGAATGAGTGGTACCATGTTGTTCTCTTCTATTCAAAATATGCAAAGTTGCTATTTACCAGTTTGCAATTTGCATGTCTCAAATCCTGCCAGAGCACATTGTGGGGGGCATGGGGTGACTGGTGAATGTGCCAAAAGAGGACACCAGGGCGAAAGTGGAAAACCCAGTGAGCACATCATCTGTATCTCAGGCTGTTGCAGAACATAACCCTCACTGACTACTGAAGATTTGTTCTTAAGACAACAAAAATATGGGGTATAAAATGTTATGTGAATTCTCAGACTCCTGGTATCTTTTCTTCTTTAATAATGCTGGGCTGAAGAAGAGGATGAGCAAGGATTTCAAAAATTTTGTAAAAAGGAGTACAAGAGGGGCACCTGGGTGAGTCAGTCAGTTGAGCATCTGACTCTTGATTTCGGCTCAGGTTATGATCTCAGGGTGGTGCGATGGAGCCCCGCACGGAGCCAACATCAGGCTCTGTGCTCACCGGGAATCTGCTTGGGATTCCCTCTCCCTCTGCCTCTGGCCCTGCCTCACTCACTTTCTCTCTCTCAAATAAATAAATCAATCTTGGAAAAGAAAGAAAGAAAGAGAGAAAGAAAGAAAGAAAGAAAGAAAGAAAGAAAGAAAGAAAGAAAGAAAGAAAGAAAGAAAAGGAGTACAAGAGAGAAAAGAGAACAGTGATGACTATTTACAACATATACCAGGAGAGTAATTTATAGCCCGGATTGTAGCCTTCCTGGATCTCTGTCCTGGGTTACTTTCTGCAGCTCCGTAACTCTAGACTCATTGACTGGTATGTATCACTCAATGTGCCCTGGTGTGCCCTGTAGTGATAGAGTCACGGTGGCCACATGTGAAAGCACATTGATGATCCAATATTTGTCATCTCTGAATATGAATAAGAGGGCCCCAGGTAAGAGTTAAATGCCCCAGTTAATAGAAATGGAGACTGTAAGATCTGATCAGCTTGATTAAATGGGATTATTTGGGAAGAGGAGAGGCAGAGAGATGTGGAGGAAAAGGTGGGAGAGAGAAGAGAGAAAAACTGGGCAGTGGATAATGAGAAAAGGTAGGAGGGAGTCATCATTTTGGTGCTGTCCCAATGAGAAAGGCCTAATAAAGTTAAGTGGGGCATCGTTAATTAAGGAAAACCATTATTCATTCTGGCCAGGAAATAGGGTGTTCTGGTCAATCAAATATGTAGTTAATAGTTACCTCCCACTTCAAAAAACATTTGTTGAGACTCCATCCATGCAAAGCCCTGAGTCCCTGCAGAGGCCTCCAGACCCCCTCTCTCCTATTGCTCTTCTCCTTTCCTTATTTCTTATTGGGGGCAAATCCCATCTTGTCACTGGCCTGCCTCAGACCCCTCAATGGCCTCTTAGTGTTCTCGGCATACCAGACTCCTTACTTGCAGTGTCTGGCCTCTTAGGCTTCACTCCATGGCCCCGGTCTCCAACTGTGGCCTTCCAGACCCTCAAATGCACCATGTTCCTTTCTGCTCCTCCTTTAGATCCCAAGTGACAGGTCTCTTTGTCAACTTCCCTGATGCGCCTAGTCCCATCTGAAAATGGGGCAGATAACCCTTCCCCTCCCCCTGCCCATGAAGAGTAGCTTGTACCTTGCCCCGTGGCATTAGTTCATAATGGTAAATACCTTACTCTGGAACCCCCAGAAGACGACTTGGAAGCTGTTAGTGAGGATGGCAAAAATGGCACCGAGCTGACAGGTTTTATTTTCAATTTATGATCTAGACTCAGAGGCAGACTGGATCCTGCCTGGGAAGAGAATGACAGTCTCTCAGAACTCCCACCCTCGCTCTCAGTGAAAAGTTAGACCCCGTCAGTGGAGAGCCTCCTCTTCTTCTCACCCCCTCTTTTTTCCTGGGGAGTTGCCCTTTGTCTTTGAAAAACCAATCCCTCTGCTGGTTCCCTGGACACTCTCCCCTCTGCCTTCCTAAAATTTTTTCTTCTATAGTTATTGTCTCTCTCCTGCTCCATTAATTTCCTTTTCTTCACCTGTTCATTCTAAGCAACATACTGATATGGTTTAAGGGCTTTGCTATTCAAGATGGGATTCATGGACCAGGAGCACTGGCCTCATTTGGGAGTTTGTTAGAAAGGCAGAATCCAGGGGCGCCTGGGTGGCTCAGTTGGTTAAGCGACTGCCTTCGGCTCAGGTCATGATCCCGTAGACCCGGGATGGAGCCCGACATCGGGCTCCCTGCTCGGCGGGAAGCCTGCTTCTCCCTCTCTCACTCCCCCTGCTTGTGTTCCCTCTCTGGCTGTGTTGCTCTCTGTCAAATAAATAAAATCTTAAAAAAAAAAAAAAGAAAGAAAGAAAGGCAGAATCTGGGGCACCTGGCTGGCTCAGATCATGATCCTGGGGTCCTAGGATCAAGCTCTGTGTCAGGCTCCCTGCTCAGTGGGGAGTCTGCCTCTTCCTTTCCCTCTGTGCCTCCCCCGCTCATTCTCTCTCTTTCTCACTCTCTCCTTTCCCTCTCTCGCGCAAGTGCTCTCACTATCTCAAAAAAAAAAAAAAATCTTTAAAAGGAAAAAGGCAGGATTTTCCACTCTAGAGTATCAGAATCTGGACTTTAATGAGATTCCCAATATACAGTTCCTAGGCAATATTAAAATTTGAGAAACACAGGGTTATTTTTCCACTCTATTACAGCCAAACTTTTATCCATCCATCTAACAAATGTGTCTAGAACATCTTCAAGCTACCAAGCAGACTTTCGGGTTCTAGAGATATGGGAAACAACAACAACAACAACAACAACAACAACAACAACAACTGCACACTAGAATCATATACGTATGATGTCCTCGAGGGAGAGAACAACAAAGAAAGCAAGAAGATATGATCAGGTCATAAGTGCACTGCAGAGAAATTAAAGATGGCCACGTGATAGTCACCAGATGGTCACTTTAGATCACTCCGAAGAGGCAAAACTTAGACTGAGATCAAAATGACAAGAAGCCGTCATTAGAGTTGTCTCCACAGGCTGTCCCACCTCCTCACTCATTCACCCACTCATCCTTCTGGCGGTACCATTGACTCTCACTGTCATGCCACTGAAACTGCTCTTCGCAGAGCATTGGATGGCTTCCATATTGTCGGAAGCAACTCCTTCTCTGTCCTTAGCTTCCTCTATTTCTCAGCAGCCTTTGGGTCCGCTAACCACACCCTTCTTCTTGAAGCATTGTAAAATTAAGTTAGTTGCCTGAGTAACCTTATCCTTAGCATATATTGTTCAATATAGCTATTGTTAGGGGGAAAAAATGAAAGACTTTTATGAGGAAGAGAAGAGAAGGGGAAGGAGATAAAAGAGATCCCTTTTATTCCAGCATAAGCGTGGAATTCCAAATCAGAAAAAAATACATTTTATCTTATGTCTAAAACCCTTTTGTTATGTCAGGTGCATCTGGAAAGTGAGCTATATGGCTGCTTTGATCCAGCTCACAAAGGAAAAAGCTGGTTCAGCCCGCCTTCAACATGCCTTCCAGAGCTGCCTCCCGGAGACCTAGCTCCAGGCTCTGGGAACCTGGGTGGGAAGGAGAGCTGGCAGGGGCTCCGGGGTTTCTGGCAGGACTACAAGTCTATTTTTTTTTAAGATTTTATTTATTTATTTGACACAGAGAGAGGATCACAAGTGGGCAGAGATGCAGGCAGAGAAAGAGGGGGAAGCAGGCTCCCTGCTGAGCAGAGAGCCTGATGTGGGACTGGATCCCAGGACCCTGAGATCATGACCTGAGTGGAAGGCATAGACTTAACCCTCTGAGCCACCCAGGCATCCCAGGATCACAAGTCTAAACTCCAGACTAGCCCTGAAGGGCAGGTTGGTGGCGTGAGGGGCATTGGGGGCGGGCAAAGAAGGCTTGAGGAGGAGGAAAATCACTTGCTGGGAACTTTATAACCTCTCACGGAAGCTGGATGAAAGTTGTCCTTAGCTATTGATGTCCAGAGAGACCTCATGAAGCACATGGAAGGTAGCTGAGGGATGTCAGTGTCTAGCGTCCCAAAGTGTGGGTTCGTAAAAGCAGAGGAAGGTCTGGGTACCACACACATTATGGTCATAACGCTTGACCCACGTATTTGTTTTTTATTACTAAATACTGTCAAGCCCTTCGGGAGCACACAGCCCTCATGGGACCCTAGTGCTGGATGCTGCAGCTTGGTCCTGGCCCCTGGCAGTGAGGAGGACACCCTGCTGTTGTGTGGGCACACCCTCGGAGTCATGTGCTGTCCTGACACCCAGTGGGACCCTGCTCATCAGCTCTTGGCTCTCTGCTTATGAGGCTAGGGCCAACGGTAAAGAACTCTTAACTCTTATAGGTTAAAAGATAGTTCTAGGGGCACCTGGGTGGCTCAGTCATTAAGCATCTGCCTTCGGCTCAGGTCATGGTCCCAGAGTCCAGGGATCGAGCCCCACCTTGTGCTCCCTGCTCTGCGGGAAGCCTGCTTCTCCCTCTCACTCCCCCTGCTGTGTTCCCTCTCTCACTGTGTCTCTCTGTCAACTAAATAAAATCTTAAAAAGAAAAAAAAGAAGATAGTTCTAGCTTCACATCCCTGCCCCACCCTAATAGCAGGGGATGGTAGTACAATCAATATTTTGAGACATGCAGAAATTTTACGATAGTCATAGTTCAGTGTGGACAAGTAGAGTTTTACTGGAACAGCCCATTCATTTATTTGTCTGCAGCTGCCTTTGGGCTATGATGGCAGAGTTGAGTCAGCTAGGAGAGAGACCTCACGTCCCCCAATGCCTAAAATATTTACTCGCTGGCCCTTTAAAAAACAAAACAAACAAACAAAAAACAAGTTTATCAGTCCCTGGTCTCCAGAAAGCAGTGTGTGCTTATTCCAGGTTCTGCTCAGTGAAGCCCCGTCCTCCCTGCACACAGCATTATCTGTGGGGCTTTCTTCACATTCTTCCTGGAATGGCTGTAGTAAACATCTTGTTCTTCACTTAAATCTCATGCTTTCCCACCTCTGTGTTTTCTTCCTGCCATTCGCCTTGTCTGGAAACCACACCCAATACTCTCAATTTGTTTTTATGCCAATTTTCCCCAACCTTCAAGCGGGCCTTCCTGAATCTCTCAATTGTAATTTATTTCTCCACCCTCTTTTGGCCATAATTCTTTCTGTACTGTCTCATGACATACCAGTTTTCTACTTTGCATTATAATTATTTATGCACATGTTTTATTCCCCCTCTAGACTATAAACTCCTTGAAGAATGCATTGGCTCATTACAAAATTAGCATTCTGAGAACCCTTATTTGCATCACACATAAGATCTCTTGTCTTCAGCAAAAAGAAGTATACTTATGACACATATAATTGGCACTTATCACACAAATCAATGATAATGGGGAACAAGGGCAAGATGGTTAATTAAAACCCACAGCAAATTCCTCCGAAACTCATTTTTGCCCTACCATTTTACCAATGTAATACACACTGGTTTGGAAGAAAAGCCCTTTCCACATCCTCTGTGGATGTGTAACTGCGTTGGCCACTGGGCAGTTAGTAGGAGCAGAAAGATCAGAAGTGAATAACGATCCACCAAACGAAATCATCAGGCCTCCAGTAATGGAAAGCTTTCGGGGCATCTTTCCAGGGGAGGTTACAAGCCTCTGAACTTTCCACCCCGAGGGCTCCATAAAGATTTGAATTTGCGTGTGTGACATTTGGAACTTAGACATGGAACAACAACCCTTTAGTATGGCCTGGGTGCTCAAAAGAATGGACGGATTTCAAGTAAAATAAATAAAGAAATAAATAAAACAATCAAGTTCCCCGCGCATATGCTCGATTAGGCAGGCCAAATATTCTCTTGCAAACATTAATTCAACAAGAAATGATAAGGCAATAAAATAAATATGCAGAGTAACCCTGCTTGCCAAAACAGCATATGCCTTTGGGCTGATTCTCTGCAGCCATGACTGGTGTACACAAATATTGTGTTAAACCTCTCCTCCTAATAGCCTCATTTCTCACATGCTCTTCAGAGGGAAAAATGTGATGCTAATTTAAGATGACTTATCCTGCTAAGCACATAAATAAAAAATAGTTCAGAATCCAGAACATGACAGAACTCCCCTTTCACGTCTAATTAAGTACTTTTAATTGTCAATTCAATTGGCAGCCTGTATATTTTGCGCCGGAAAGTGGAAGGCAGAAGAGACCCCTAGTAAGATACAAAAGAGATGTGGGCCATCGACAATCACTTTACCATATGTAATGCAGAAAAGTTATGTTAGGCATGGGGGGAAAAAGGCAGCTATCTGTACATCTGGGAAGGAATTAGTAGCAAACAGGGCAAATGCTAGAGGATCTGATCATGATTATAAAATGTCATTTAGGAAGATATTTACATTGTTAATTAAGCAATGAAGCTGATAACCGCTACTCTGTAAATTGTGCTAATTACCTCTGTGCCTTGGAAGGTTCTCTAATCAGCCAGATCAATAGGTTCCTGGTTTATGCTAATAATACAGCGACATTCTCCTTCTGAAGTGCTTTGCTTACGTCTGAACTCGGTAAGCTCTCGCCCACTGTCCTAAACTAGAGGCAGCCTGCATTCATCTGTCTGCCCACATCCCAGCAGCGAGGCTGATGCCGCTCACCCCCAAGGCTCATAGCGAGAAAACAAGAACCCTACCATGCACTGTGTCTCCATCCATTGTTCAGGGGAGATCATGAGATTTGTATGTGGTCACAGCCCCATTTTCTTCTAACAGTTAGAAAGA